>JAWQUT010000389.1:105997-128718 GCA_033807755.1 Ellobium chinense
AGAGAGAGAGAGAGAGAGAGAGAGAGAGAGAGAGAGAGAGAGAGAGAGAGAGAACGCGAGAGACAGAGAACGAGAACGAGCGAATATCAATTTCCCTAATCTAATTTTCCGTTCCATTCATATCGTCAAATGGTATCGATATTTAGAGGGAGAGGGTGGAGTGTAAATTACACATTGCGGACGCTTGTCTTCTGTAGTGCGGTCACGAATCTAGCTAGGGAAGTCTCGGTAAGCAAGAAACCTGGCCTAAGTTTCCCTATTTCACAAGGCAGTTTGCAGTCATTTAGCGCGGGGTCTTCGAAAATTCAGGGCTGGAACATTTGTTACACTTGCTAATAGGTTAATCTTGGACTGGCATAGGCGATAATGACGGGGAGTACCACTACTGGTATGGGGCTTCCCTGTAGGTAACGCCAGACAACACTGAGCATACATTAGTTTGCATAGCATTAATTTGCTTAGATCCACCTTCTTCCCTACATTGTATAATTGCTAACAAAAATACCGATTGACTCCTTCGCTTATGACAGTTTAGATCAGATGTATGGAAATTTAAGGGAAATAGCCGCATGAAACAATCAGCTGTAGAAATTCTGGGGGTTTTCAGCATAGTATTCCTTGGGCTAATTTCTTGTAGGTCATTGACTCCTATTTTTTTTTCTTCTTTGGGCCCTATAAATGAACTGTATTGTCCTACTTTGGGTCTATAAATGAACTGTGTTGTCCTACAAATTCCACTGTTATGTCGTATGGTTTTTTTTTTTCTTATGGAGGTTAAAATACTTATACTGCTATTGCCCTAGTTTTAAATGGGAAGAAAATAAGAGGTCGATTCCCTAAATTTTTTGCAAAATCACTTTTGAAAACGGACATCTCTCCTTACTACTTACTCCCCAATTCTTTGATTAGGCTAATTTCGATCATGTACTAATATATATACGCTTACCACACTTTCTTTTCATATTTATATAGTTTGATTGTATCTGGAACTGTTAAATTGGATGCCTTGTTAGTCTAGATCACGTCTTTTTTTATTTCCTCACCCTGACATTGGTCGGCAGGATCCAAAACAAGAGGAATTTTGATTTTTTTTCCTTTTTTGGGNGGGGGGGGGGGGGGGCGCTCAGACTATCCGTGAATTTTATGCACACCAATTATTGTACCTGTATATAAACTTTCTGTACTGTATAAAGATATTAAAAATATCATAATTGAAATAACTACCATACAATAGGTTTAAAAAAAACAGAAACTAGACATTATATTAGAGCAAAGTATACTTCAACAAATAGAAGAAACCCAACAAACACATAAACAAATAATAGAAAGAAAAAGGAGGGAAATATAAGTAAATAATAAAATAAATAAATAAATAGGAAGAATTTTACATACTTTCAGTTGCTTTCTTGCTAGTGAGATGGTCTCAGTCACACCTGTTGTGAAATACAGAAAATGTGCTGTATATTCCTTTTCAGCATAATTTTGTGCTATCCATAGGGCTATGTGATATGTGTCAGTACTCTGTGCATCGATTATGAAAAACACTGTCCATATAAGGATGAATAATATCCCTTTCACCGCATCCCATTCTGATTTTATCTCATATTGTGGACAGTAATGTGTTGTTATTTTGAATGTTTTGGTTCTCATGGTCGAATTTTCCGGACGGAAGTTTATTTACTTGATGACCAAGCAGTTTAGAGAGAAATGTTTAGATGATACCTTTCCTCTTTATGGTATATTGAATGATTGATTGATTGAATGAATGAATGAATGAATGAATGAATGAATGAATGAATGAATGAATATGAATGAATGAATGAATGAATGAATGAATGAATGAATTAGGTATTAGAAAGACACTGAGCAAAGAAGAAAAGAAGAAATAGATGTTATTCGAATTATCAAAGCTTAATACTAGTTACAACATAAGTATAATAGAACCTGCATTTCCGATCATCATTATAGTTTTGCATACATGAATTTATGGATTGTCAGTGACACATGTATATATTCAAAAAGATCTCAGTGATGCATTCAGTTAAGAGGGCTACTGCTCTTCTGGAGTCTGGATTAACAAGGCACGTCTTTATCTTATCTTGTCATAACCTTATCTTGACCTGTCACTTGGTAACATGCAAAAAATGTTTTGATAACCCTAGTGCTTTTACTGAGTGCTTTCTATCTTGTGTTCTGTTGCAGGTATGAGCACTGTTCCAGAGGTCCTGGTCGCTAAGCATTGTGGTATGAGGGTATTCGGGATGTCCTTGATAACCAATATGGTGGTATCCGAGTACGACTCAGAGGCTGTAGCCAATCATGAGGAAGTTCTGGAGGCAGGCGAGAAACGGAGCAAAGATTTGCAGCAGCTGGTGGCAGCCATTGTAGGGAAGTTAAATCTGTAACTTTCAGGGGTTTTCAGCTTTTGGCTATCTCGAGGGGCAAATTGTCACCTCAGTGGAATAGCCCTGTATTTGATTCGGTTTTTCATCATTAACTAAAAGGTCATAATGTAGAGGTGACCAAATGAAGTGGTTTTTTATTAATGTAGGCTAAATTGGGTGTGGGAACCTATGAATTAAGCTTGCCTTGTGATCTGGTAGCTTTCGTTGAATTATGTAAGGTTTTGAGTAAATCACTGTAATGGTGAAAGAGTGTGAAACGGTTTGCAAAGTATGAGGTAGGGGCGGGGTAGGGGTGGAGGTGGAGGAGGAGGAAAACGTGAGCCTTGCAGTCTGCAAAGAGGCATTTTTTTTAGCTTTGCAAAAATGGAGAGGCTTGCATTGTCAGGTAGAACTTTTTGTTCTTGAATCATCTATCACAAACATCATTGAAACTCAGATTTATTACTGTAAGATTAGTAACACCTGTGATTACCAGAAGTAGAGATTGTTGTGCTACAGTGCATTAGTATTGCTAAGTTTGAATGAAGTTGAAATATTGATAGCGGTTAAAAGTTATTAGAAGTGTTGAGGTACAATGAGATTTAGGCTGACTATCAGTTTGTAATGTTTACACATATTATACTGAAGTATAGACCTATCGCAGTATTCCCGCTAAGAGCAGGTATTAATCTCACTGTGTTGATGATGTAATGTATTAAGCTTTTGTCTTGTGTAAGAGATTCATAATAATATTGTCCACTTCATGATTGATATCTCATAGGTGTTTTCATGATTTTTTCTTATGATGTGGATGATATGCCAGTTATGATTCAATTACTGAAGTTTGGTCCAGCCACTCAGCTTTCGTCTGGCTAGGAAAAGATTCACTCTGCTTTTCCATATTTAAAATGCTTTAAAGATCCGCTAGGCAGCAGAGGCGTGTTTGTTATATGTGGTTTTGGCAATATCTGACACTGTAAAGAGTCACAGTTTTTGTTTATAACAGTGATGGCATAAAACAAGTAAACATGAAAACTAACTGTAGTGTTTGGAGGAAAGTTTTCTATATAAAGAAAGCACAAGTCGTCTGCACGATACAACTTAGAGGCTAAGTACACTAAAGTGTGGCTAGCTTTATGAAGTAGATCATCATTTCTTTAAACCTCAATTAACTGTTACATGACCTCCTATTATGAAAAAAAACTGTTATGAGTTTGTACACATTTTATTTGTGCCAAGAGAGGCGAGGTCTTTTGCCACCATGTTACTTTGTTTTCTTGCTACTGTATTTGCAAAGTTTAGTAATTTTGAACTTTCTTTATCTGTGTCTGATGTAACTTTATAGTCAACTAGTCCATATTTGCCATACATTTTATTTGAAATTATACTTATCGTGATTTCGTGACTGTGAAGGTTAATATGTTTGGATAGATCTAAGTAGCTGGTCATGATAATTGGTTGGCATTTGTTAGCACATGAAAATAAATAACATAACATACTTTGTTACTTTACTCCATCAATGAAATGGGGCATTTTTTAAATTATTTCATAATAATACCAATTATATACATTTAGAATCAGGGATCAATGTAAGAACCTCTCTGTATCTCATGTGTTGTTAAGGTTGCCATGAGATTGCAGTATTCATACATGGAGTTATGAGATGTTCATTCCTCCCTAATGCACAGCTGTGTTGGACACATAACAAAAATTCATTTATCAAACACCTTAGATCCATCCAAAAAAAAGCTCAGCAATGCTGTACACTCTAGGATCAAATTAAAGGCAGAAAAGGCATTCACAAAACGTTTCTGAAAATGAAACATGGTCCTGTCCAGGTGGTTGAAAATCAGATTAAAAGGATGACTGTTTTCCTGAAACTTTCAGTGAAAAACTCTATTTTCAGTGTCTTTCACATTTGCTGCCTGAATTTATATAGACAGGTCCCCCCCATTGACATCACTAATAGGGAGTGTGGAGAGGATATGTGGAGTTGACAGCTGTGACCCTGACAGAGTGATGTTTTACATTTGATTTTATCTTGTTGTTGTTAAACTTGTTAGATGCTTTGTAGGGGCAGCTTTTATAAAATTTTCACCAGTGATAAAAACACAGCTGACTTCAGGTCACCAGTAATTTGCTTGCCAAAGATTTGTTTGTAAAAACTTAAAAAACAATCATATGGTATTTACAGTCTGTAGAAACCTATAATATTTTGTTGATTTTGGAAAGAGGAAGACTTCCACCAGAAACAGCTGTTCCTGAAATGAGAGCCTGTAGTTAGTAGACAATCATCATCATCATCAGTTGTAGTTGTTAGTCCATTCCTGTTTGAGTTTTTTTCTCTATATTGAGATAACACCTGAATTTGGGAACAATGAAATTCATGTTTAAAAATTTATATATTATATATATATGTTACTCATATAAGTAACTTCACTTAAGTGAAAACAAGTTTTGTTACTCCAGAACAAAGCATCCTGACATTTTATTTTGTTAGTGAGTCAGCTGTTTGAAACTATGCATGCTTAGTATTCCAGATTTTCTTTATTACATTGCTGCAGTATTTGATACATATCTTCAGTACTCTTCATGTGCTTTTCCAGATCACACATAAATGGTTCACATTATTCATAAGCAAAATACTGTCACAAACTTTCCAGTTTTGCAATTTATACATTTAGCCCAACATTGCATGTAAGCATTTACTTAAAAACCATTTTTGATGCTTTAGCCAAATACAATCAAGTGTGACTAATATGATAAAGTACATGATAAAGCATTGTTCGTTTGTTTCACTGCCTTATTTTGACAGTCTTCATTTGAAATTTGATTTAATGTGAGCATTACCTTGAATATATACCACTGCAAGTTAACTCTTTAACCCCGAGCGGACGGTGGCACCGTCCAGTGAAAGGTCACATATCCCCGAGCGGACGCTACCACCGTCCGATGCCAACTGATAAATTGAAAAATTACGTCTGAACGTGAAATAAAATTCCGGGGTTAAAGAGTTAATATTGATCTAGCATTTTACTCATGAGTGATACTGTCTATACCTGCAAANGCATGTTACATGCACAAAACTAGGTCAATGTGCGCACAATATTTGCAGATTTAATTGAACCTATGAACTGTTTATGGGGTCATAAAAGTGCTGCAGATAGTTGTTGATGGTCATATGAACCAAATACAACTGTATATTTTATCCACTGGTTTAAGCAAGAGCAGCAGACTCTTTATACAGGTATCCAAAATTTCAGGAAGTCCAGATAATAGGACATGAAAATTGAAATAAATAGGAAACTATCTTACATTGAGAGCAAGGCAACAGAAGATCTTCAGAGAAAGATACCCCTGTCTAACAAGTGTTTCGACCCTTTGACTTCCTGACACCCTAAAGGGGCTGGGCCACACTTGGGTCATGACTCCCAAGTGTCATTCTGTTGATTTTTTTTTTCCCGCCTCGGGAGGATGGGTAGGATGCAAACGCATACCACTTTTGGTTGTAATGAGAACATTCTACTCAGCAAGTTAACAAGAAGAGATAAGTCTAGTCCACATTATGTTGAAAACTTTTTTCTTGGTCCATCAAAAATGAAAGGAACTTGAAGAGTGGATTTCCTCAAATCTTATGTTTTGAATTAAGTAAAAATATACACTATTAAAAAATTCTTTGTTTCATTCAACTGAGGTTTTTTTCATAAGTTACATTTGAAGCAATATTGGTACAAATAAAATTGCTTGTGTGTTTTACCTTCCCTATGAAAGCATTGAAACTGGACTGTTATGGCTTTGCAAACCATTTTTTAGTTTATCCAAGATCACAGGACATACCATTTACAAGTAATTAAACTTTATCAAACGCTTACTGTCACAAGAACAGAAAGCCATAACACTGATCATAGGTTTCTTATCATTTGTTTTTGGGGGTAAAATTTCATAAATGTCGATCACGAAAAGGTCTACAATATATCAATATTTTATTCCAGGCTTGCCACTAGAAAATCTTGAAAAAATCGTAGGACATTGCTGTTGGTATTGCAAGATCTGGAAAATACCTGGGGTCAACAAATAATGACCAACTGTTATGGAAAAATCATGGGAAATCTAGAAATATTAACTGATTGTTCATTATTTCGTTTGGAACTACTCCCATACTTTGACCCAAATGAAAACTATGAAAAGCTGGATAAATACCACACTACAAGCATTACAAGAAAGCATTACAGGAAATTGTCATGTGATGGAGTGGGATATCAACATGAATAGAATGTCAGCTCACCTGAAAATATTATGAAATGTTTCTGTACTCATAGCAACCTTGATAATTTGCACGATAAGATACTCTGCAAATGTGATAGTCAGATGCCATATTTTGACCATGAGTTTTGTATTCCCAAAGAACTGCTTAGATGAATTGCACCATATGTAGAAATGTCTTCATCTCTTTCTAACTGATCAGGGTGCTGATTCATTTTGGTTTGAAAAATATGGTTGACTCTTGTTTAGTTGCAACCTGCTGAATCATGCTTCTTGCTAAATATCAACATTTTACAGAAAGTCAGAAACAAACAGGCCTTCTTTATTGCACACCTTCTAATTTATCATGGGCCTGCAGCCTTGTACCATGTTACAATTTGGCATGGGTACTGTTAAGGGGTCATATTCTTTTGCAAATGTACTGTCTGTGTTGACATATCATAATACGAATGATTAGAGTTCTGTGAAAAACAAGATTGTGTGTAATTTTTGATAACTTGAAGACACTTACTTCTTATTGAAATTATTGTGTACCTATATTTTTGAGTTTGCTCATAAATTTGGATATTGCATCAGGATTGGCTGAAAAATTCTTAACAGGGTCATACCAAAAGTTGCATTTGACCTTGTCAGTGGAATACAGTGTTTGATGGCAATACAGATGATATGTTTTTGTAGAAATGAATTATTTCTTTTAAAACTGGATTTGCAGTGTTTTGTTAGTATTATAGGCCTACTGTGTGCTTTCATGTTAGTGTTTGATTATAAAATATTGCACTCATCACAGTTCTTGATATCAGAGCAAAATGCCAGTACTGTCGTAGTGCTTGATATTATAGTGGTAGTTTGAGTGCTTGAAATATTTGCTCACAAAAACAAAACAGAAAAAAAACCAATTGCAGGTTACAGCATTCTCAGTGAAAATGGGCCGGAGCTTTCCTGTTTGATGACTTCTTTAAGAAGAAATGGAATCAGGTCTCTAACCTTACCATTTTGTAAATCAGACTGACAAAAGATCTTATGTCTTGGGATTGTTGTGCTGAGTGTTGTGTGTGAATGTTTTTCATTTATTTTGCATCTGTTGGATTTATGTAATTGTTAATTAATATACAGTTCATTCTGTCCAAAGATTCAAATTTGATCTGTTACGCACATAGTAAGGTTTATTCAAGTGGAAGGATCATTATTCCTCTTCATAAGTGTTGTTAAACCTATTAAAGTAATAAATATATATTGTCAGTGGTAATTTTTCTTCTTCTTTTAGTTTTTTGTCTTCATTTCATGTGATAACAGTACCGTCTGTAAAAACAAACAAACAAACAAACAAACACACACACACACGGGCGCGCACACACACACACACGCACGCACGCACGCACGCACGCACGCAGAGAGAGAGAGAGAGAGAGAGAGAGAGAGAGAGAGAGAGAGAGAGATGGTGAAGGCTATGTTCAAGACAAGTGTGTAGATGTAAAGCTCGACATGGGATTCTCTGGGCCTAAAGAAATTCTTGAGGTTCTCTTTGATGGCTTCATGCGCGTTCTGTAAGTCATTCTTCGAAATGCAGCACATCAAGAACNGAAAAAATGGAATCAGGTCTCTAACCTTACCATTTTGTAAATCAGACTGACAAAAGATCTTATGTCTTGGGATTGTTGTGCTGAGTGTTGTGTGTGAATGTTTTTCATTTATTTTGCATCTGTTGGATTTATGTAATTGTTAATTAATATACAGTTCATTCTGTCCAAAGATTCAAATTTGATCTGTTACGCACATAGTAAGTTTTATTCAAGTGGAAGGATCATTATTCCTCTTCATAAGTGTTGTTAAAAAAAAAAAAAAAAAAAAANAAAAAAAAAAAAAAAAAAACTCTTCTACCACCCAAAGTCCCGAATCTGAGTGCAGATTTGTAAAGCTGATAGTTTCATTTCATGCTTCACACGATAAGAGCTATATAAAACAGTGCCACTGCAGTTGCACAATGTATCATAAATGATAACTTCAAGAGATAAACCTCTGAATTGTCTGGACCTGTTGGAAATTCCCATTCCAAGAAGTATTTTGCCTTACATTTCATGTAGGCCTACCTTTAGAAAGGCTACATGAACTACAACATGAGAANTTCTTCCAAGATTGTGATGTGATATACTGTGATGGAAGACATCATTCCAATAATCTATGACAATAGTCCAGGTTGGAGATAAAATCAGTCTTTCTTATTAGATAAATAGAGGCATCCATTAGAATAAGAGCTGGGAAGATTGTCATCAAAGTAATGAGTTCCAGTGATGTGTGCTGTAAGTTTCTGCTAAAGAATAAGTAAGTCATAGAATGGGCTTTCAGAATTTGGACAAAGCTGCATATGTAGTCAGTTTAGATATTCAAGAGTTTATAAGTACAATTAATTATATTTTTTTTTCTCTAAAGTGTTTCATGTCCTCTGTTTTGTTTTCAGTGTTGTCATATCAGGTCAAACAGTCGCCTTCTATACAAATTTTAAGCCTTAAATTATTGTTATATTGTTGTTACATATTTACTGTGTGCATATTATCAATATTCGTCAGTTAGAGATAGTGTACTGTATGGGATTTAATATTACATATTCTTATGTTCCTTCCACTTTCAATAGCTCATATTTATATCAAGCATATTTTTCAGGCTTCATTTGATGGGGCAGTGCCACAGTTTCAGTTTCAGAAAGGAATATCAACTTGTCAACTTGTTTATTTGGCTGTGTTTGTGAGAGATTTGTACACAATTTTATGTATGGAGTGAATGTTTGAGAGGCTGACTCTTTTAGAGAAGTCCTTAGCTATCAGTCATCAGAATAATACAGTGCGAGAGAAAATATCTTTTTTTTTTTTTTTGGTTGTTATTAATATTAAACATGCATTTTAAAAAAACAGCAGAAGTAAGATAAGATAACGATAAATAACATTTGTCAAATTTGCTTGGCACAAGCATGTTACATGTGCTTGATATATTTGCTCACAAAAACAAAATAGAAAAAAAAACAGTTGCAGGTTACAGCATTCTCAGTGAAAATGGGCCAGAGCTTTCCTGTTTGATGACTTCTTTAAGAAGAAATGGAATCAGGTCTCTAACCTTACCATTTTGTAAATCAGACTGACAAAAGATCTTATGTCTTGGAATTGTTGTGCTGAGTGTTGTGTGTGAATGTTTTTCATTTATTTTGCATCTGTTGGATTTATGTAATTGTTAATTAATATACAGTTCATTCAGTCCAAAGATTCAGATATGATCTGTTACGCACATAGTAAGTTTTATTCAAGTGGAAGGATCATTATTCCTCTTTATAAGTGTTGTTAAACCTATTAAAAATATATATTGTCATTGGTAATTTTTCTTCTTCTTTTAGTTTTTTGTCTTCATTTCATGTGATAACAGTACCGTCTGTAAAAACAAACAAACAAACACACACACACACACACACGCGGGCGCGCACACGCACACGCGCACACACACACGCACGCACGCACGCAGAGAGAGAGAGAGAGAGAGAGAGAGAGAGAGAGTTTGATTGATTGATTGAGTTTGTGTTTTACGGCGTGTCAGCACGATTACGGCTATATTACGCCCTGAGAGAGAGAGAGAGAGAGAGAGAGAGATGGTGAAGGCTATGTTCAAGACAAGTGTGTAGATGTAAAGCTCGACATGGGATTCTCTGGGCCTAAAGAAATTCTTGAGGTTCTCTTTGATGGCTTCATGCGCGTTCTGTAAGTCATTCTTCGAAATGCAGCACATCAAGAACACTCGATGTGTTTTGGCTGATCTCCACTATTCTAATCTCCACCACCACCAGTTTCCAAATTGCGAGTTTTTAATAAAGTCACCCTCAGACATCGAAATTATTTCCAGACGAACGTCCCGTCAGTTAGATTAAAAGTATGCATCGGAACGGAGGAAACGAATTTACAACAGACCTATTACGCCATTGTTGTGGTTGTGATTGTGAGTATAGAGATAACAAACAGCGGAAAAGAGTAAGATTAAGAGGGCGATTTAATAACAGGGTTGAACGGACTGGTAGTGATGGCTGTTTCTGTCACTGTACCAAAGTAACAGTGTCTGAGGCTCACCCAAGTTGTGCTAGGAGCGGGTTAGTCTAGCGGCATTGGGGGAAAAAAAAAGACCCAAACAAAAATAAAAGAAGTTTTAGAGTGACTCCACGAGTGAAGCTGGACTAGTCTGGTGTAGACTAGATCTAGGTGTCTACTAGATTTAGCCTAGGAATATAGGAAGCATACTTGGCTCTCCCTTGCCCCAGGGAACAGTCCCCAGACTGAGATGTTTTGCCCTGCTGGGATTCTCCTCCTAGTCTAGACTAGGTCCAACTTTTTCTTCATGCTAGTCTATGTATTATTAATATTATAAGGGGATAACCTTACTATTTCTGTTAAGTACACTGTGGGCCTTGAAAGCATCCAGGATTTTGACCTTCTGACCATCAAGAAGCCCGGACTGGCCAGATCAGTCTTACCATCTCTGGTAATCTGACTAGACCTAGTTATCAGAATAGTCTAGATCTATAATAGAGTATAGATAGATGTCATGAAGTTAATGTAGTAGATATATTAATATTATATGTTTATGAATTCTAATGTACAAAGATCGGTTAGACAGCCCTTGCCCTGCCATATTCACATCAATTTAAATAGGCATTGAAGAGAAGAATATTTCAGAAGATACAGTACATCACATGGTGAAAACTGTTAAAAGGTTTAAAATGAATGATCATTATTTATCCTAATGTATGTCACTATGTGCTGTACAATGCATAGCAATATTATAGTCATCTTAAGAGGCATAATAATGTATGGCACATTCACATAACCTGCAAGACAAAGTTTGAGGGACACCACATGTCATATTTATTGATCTAGGTAACAAAAAACAAAAGGTTCCTAATTATTACACATCATTTGCTCGATCTATTTTCAGAGGGTTAGCAGTTTTTTATTCTTCTGACTCTGCTGCAAAGGTCATTTGTCCACTTCATCAGCAGACTTTACATAGATGAAGCACGATGCTGGAATCAGGATGAGCTAAATTATGGTCTTTTGCAAACTTGCATGCATTTGCGGCAGGCTGCAGGTGCAGTATTTTCAAAGGTATGAATTTAGAGGCTATCTCATAGGACAGCACCACTTTGATAATGATACAGTTCATTTAGTCATGGACTAGTCATTGAATTGCATCTGCATGAGAGAGGGCCAATTATATTTTTTCTATGCATTGTATAGGGATGCCATTCTTCTGGCAATTTTGGGAAATCCAAGATTATGGGTGACTCCATAGATGGAAGGCTAGAGAGTCTAGTTGATTTTACTGAACAAATATGTGTAGAGATGGTCTGAATCATGATTAAAAGAAAGAGACCTAAGCAGTAAAATCCTATAGAGACACCCTAGTGGTATCTAAGGACTTCTCAAAGTGGGCGTTTTTTACCAATGACAACTTGGGAGAAATGGTTTCAAATTCAAACTTTTGAAACAGATTTTCATAGCTCTTTTGTTTACAATAAGTCAGCTTCTGATAAGGAGGAAGACAGGTTTGAATGATCAATGAGAAGAGTCAAACTAGTTCATACATTTTCTTAATTATACAGCCTCATCCGTCGCCTGACCCCTGATATTAGCATTTTTGACAATCTGCCATTTTCTGTATTGTGTGTTGAAGTAGTAAATTGATGCTTATTTATTGTATGTAAGAGATGGCTTTGTTTCTTTATTGTTTAGGAGTTTTGTGTAGATTTCCAATACAAATTGCGTCTTTTGAAGTAGAGATTTCAGACTAAGAGACAGTCCATGTGAATTCATGTAAAGCTGCAAAAAGTTCAGAGAATTTCAGGTAAAGTGAGTGGCATCTGTGATTTTAGGTGAAGTAACATTCTTTCTGGTCAAATTTTCTGATTCTGTCTAGTGTTAAGACAGTCATAATTGAACATTTTCTCAGTTAAAAAGATTTTGTGTTTGACGCCACTAGTCAGGTGGAGATTATAACATTAAGAACTCCATTCAAAATACCATGACAATCTTTTACAAAATCAAGGGAAGGGCTTTTTTTGGCACTCTGATGCTTTTTTTCAATAAACAAGGAGCAAGCATTTAAATGTCATACAATAATAATAATGGGGTTCTATAAGTCTCATATCCAGGATAATGCTTGCTCACATGACTTCACACAATTATTACCCCAGCAGGCCTGATCACTCTGGAACTTTGAGCTTACAATATCGCTACCATTCACAGGCCTGATCCCTAGCATTCTGACAATTATTCTCCACTCCCTACAGCCAGGTACCTATTTTACAGATGAGTGGACTGAGGAAAATGCAAATGAAATACTTTCCTAAGGTACTTACAAAATGATCCTGATTGAGAATCGAACCCATGATCTTTTGATCTTGAGTGTGATGCCATATCCTTTTGGCCTCGCTGCTCCGTTTCTGCCATGAGAATGTTTAAAGTACCCTGCTTTATTTGACTTGTACTCTTCTCAATTCTTGTTTATTCCAGTTTATTGAAAAATGCCGAGAGTGGAGCAGTTTGAGCTCCGATTCAACAACACAGATGCCATCTACTTAGCTGGGCAGGTTGTGAGTGGAAGTGTTGTGATTGAACTGTCCAGAGAAACATGGATTAAAAGTAAGTAGACATAGTAGGAATTTCAGTTAGCAAGTGAATGGATATATAAATCTTTTGTCATTTTCTGCTTTTTCTACCAGTTTTGTGGCTGTGGGACTTTGGCTTTTCAGTGGCATAAAACAGATACATGATGTGTTAATACTGTTAGTTGTGTGTCATTTCATGGTAACTGATGTAATTTCTGACCAGTCATGGCAATTTTAGGATTAGAACGTGCAAATACCTTGTTGCCAATGTGATGTCATGTAATTTGATTCAGTGTTCATATAAGAACAACAAACACAGTCATCTCAAAGGTGGTAGGATATGAGAGTGTACTTTTTTCTTTTTTTTAAAATCTTGTTTGGAAACTTAGTAGGTGGACTAATTATACTACCTATATTGGGTAACAAACCAAGGTTTACCATCTGTCCATGTTTATATACATACCTAATTCTTTACATGCCATTCATATTCCTGCTCAGGACTTCATGGGAAAGTTCAGACTGATGCACTGTTATAATACTCCCATAAGCAACTATGTAGGATGTATCAGTTTAGGGAGTGTTCCAGCAAGTAGCTGAGCTGATTCCTCCGGACATTACAGTCTGGGCTTTTGCCTGCCTTATAGACCTTGATACATTTTGGCTAAAGGACCTACCTGGATATTTGCTCCTAGAACATACCAGTGTATAAGGTTTTTTTTATTTCTGCCCCGGGGCATACCGATGTAAAGCGTTTTGTCCACACCTATGTTCCTGGGCACAACAAGATGTGATGGTGTCTGAATATCTGCTAGCAATTGATTGTACTATTTGGAACTTTGCCCTTAAATTTTGAGCTTGAAGGAAAGACTTGGCTGGGTCTTTTGCCCGGAATTTACTGGGGTGAAGGTCCTGTATGGGTCACTGTCTTTGGTCATGCTGTGCTAAAGGATCTTCAGACATGGAGATGTGAAGGGAAGCAGGATGTAGAAACATTTTTAGCTTTAGGAATTATTGACAGTGAAAGCATTATTTATTTTACATCTTTTATTTCATGTTCTGTGGAAATGTCTCTATAAATAAAAAATTATATGATGGTAATTTTTTTTTTTTTTCAGCTATCAGAATCAAGTTCAGTGGAAGAGCAAAAGCAAAATGGGATGTATCTAGTGGAGACACCTCAAAGCATTACCAGGCAACAGAAGTTTACATTGATAGTGAATATCAGCTGTTCAGATGTAGAGGTGAATTTTTAGAGAGTCCAGTAAATTTAAGAAAATTTTGTTTGTCTTGATCTGGTGTTTTGTGAATCTGAGAAAATTCTGTTCCTGCCATTCATCTATAATTACATTCGTCGCATTTGTAACTCAAATCCATGGAATGAACTCCATTATCATTTGGTTGTGCTGTTTGTTTTTTTTTAGAGGTTTGCAAAAGAAAATTCCCAGTGGCTGCATAGCATGCTGGATATTTTTGTTGAAGAGTGTAACACCAAATGTGAATGCATATGAATCAGCTTAATTGCAGTAATTTTCAGACTATTAAAGATGTATTCTATAAAAGTCGCCTGATAATCACAACTTCTTTTATCATAAACTTTTCCATTTGGGCTAAGCAAAACCAACTGTAGTGTCTGTGGTACTGCATGTATTTTATTACAAATTGTGTAATGTGTGACTAAACAATAGATGTGTTACCTGAAGCTGACGTTTTCAGTTGCAGCATTTTTTTATATCCTTTTTCCTCCAGATGAAAATGACAGCCAGCCACCAGGCATGCATGTCTATCCATTTGACTTCACGCTGCCCACAGATGTTCCATCTTCATTTGAGGGTCGTCGAGGCTATGTGCGCTACCAGTGTATTGTGACAATGGATAGGGGATGGAAGGGAGTCTTAGAGATTGAACAAGACCTGACTGTTATTAGACATCTGGATCTCAATGCTCTACCCCGAGCTGCAGTGAGTTTGCAGTGGCAGATTGTTTTTGTTTATTTATTCTGCTATCTGCTTCAGTCAAGCAGTAGATATCTTGAGTCTGTTGCGAGTCGTGATCTAAAGGGTGGTCATCCTATTCTGCTAAAGTGGAGACAATAGGGCTCTCCTCTAAAATAAATCCGTTTCTTTCACCTGTATACAATAAGACCATGTGAACTTGGCTTCAGAGATCCAGTCCACAATTTCACATTTTTGAGGTGTTCAAGCTGTGGAGTAGGATTTCACATAAGATGTAGGAAAATGAGCCCAGAGCATTAATTAGACTAGCAGAATGCTGCAAAGTTTCAGAAAACCAAAAAACAGATCTGAAAAAACCGGGCATTTTAACAAGAAAACAAGGTAGAATAAATGACAAGGAAATTTCCATATTGAACAGAGGTCCCTAGGTTAATGTAAGATTTCCAAAAATTTTGCATGGGCTGCTGCCATCCCAGCTCATATCATTTTGGGGTTGATAGGCTTCCAGGTGGAGATGATTTCCTGCTGTATGTTATCTTTTGCTCTGGAAAAATGTTTCTTTGTTCCCATCAGACTTGTTTTGTAGTATTCTTCCATCGTTGCCATCATATCTGTTCTATTTTTCTCTCACAGATGCCACAGAATCTCCACAGGGTAGAGATGTACGAAGGTTGCTGCTGTGACTCAGGCAATGTAGAGGCTCGCCTTAAGCTGCAGAAGAGTGGCTTTGTGTCAGGAGAGCCCATGTTCTACGACATGACGATCAACAACAAGGCCACTTCATCCATTTGTGGGATAGTCATGCAACTGGTACAGGTTAGTAATGAGTTGAGTTGTAAGAGTATTCTCATTGTCAGCACTCATGACTCAGACATCAGATACATTTATCCTGTTTCAGCTCTGATATGCAGCCACTGTATATTAGGCCTTAGAAACATTTGACAATTTTGAGCCTTCTTCAGTACACAGATATACCTTATCCTGAGGACTGAGAATTAGAGGAGGATTAAACTTAATTAGAGACCTGCCACAAGCTTAGACTATATAGGAATATACAGTATAAGGACCTATCACAGCTAGCACAGAAAACATCCTCTATACTCAGAAATTATCGCATGTCACTAGCACTGGGGCAGAGGGTACAAAGAGGGATTCTAATCAGTGATAGATCTCAAGCTTTATATAATGCTAATATGGTAAAAGGAAACTTTGTACAGCAAATAACAAATGAAAAATCCAGAGGATAGACAAACATTTGATTTGTACGTAGTCAGTATTCTGTCACCTATGCATCTTTTCAAGAGAGCTTGCCAGATCCAGTGTCCATAATAGAAGTAATAGTGAAACAAGTGAGGTACACATACCTTAGATTGTGGAATTAAAAAAAAAATGAAATTCTATAACTCTTTGATAACATTTTGTAAATCATCACACTCATTCCATTTTCACGTAAGTGATGTTTTTGAGATTTGAGAAATTTGATGCTCTGTGCCTGTTGCTCAAAGCCAGAAATGACGTAGATGTGGTTTAGCTTGTAAATCTGGGATACAATAATGAATCACAACTCTATTTGTTTTCAATGGGGTAATAAGAGAAATGGAAGATTATAATGCTATAAACAGCTCAGATCATCCAAAAAAAATGACTAGGGCAAATGTGGAAAGAAGGTGATGATATGTTATTAATTTGTCTGCCTCCTCATCTGTGTGTTGAAAACAGACAGTACGCTATACCGGCTACAGTGACAGCATGTTCTCTTCTGGCAACCCAAAATACCATGACAAGGTGAACAGCTGGGTGATCTTCCAGACAGATGATGAAGTTGGCGCTGGCAAAACAGGTGTCTACACTAGTTATTGCATCATTCCTGCAGTTGCTCCATCACTGCTAGAGGGTTGTAACATCATCGACATTATGTACGAGATTAGGGTAAGTGCATGTGAAAGAAGGGTATTCTTGAAGTTGCGACTGCGCTTCGAGTGGGTACTTGTGATGGAAGTACATTATTGATACTCCCTATAAGACTTCATTAAATAGTTAGACTAACGAAGTGCTTAAATTCACTCATTTATTGAGTTTAGCAGTATGGTATATACATCTACTAAATTACATCTAATTCCAGCTTGAGGTACCTGTTGGCTGGCGTACAGTCCAGCTTGGCTGCAACATTTTCATTGGGACCATCCCCCTGCGACACTTGAGTCCAGACTTTGCAGTACATATAGATGGAGATGATAATTCTAGAGACCTAGATCTGATTGCTCTTACCTCTCGAGGAAACCATGAACGTAAGAGAAATTACCTGTCATTATATGGTTCGAAGTAAAAATATTGTCAACAGCATTGAGATCAAAACATGAAAGAGCCAAAGTTTCATAATCCACATGAAGTGTTTTGATCACAATGCCAGTATTAAAGTGTTTTAAGAGCAGAGAGTTTAGAGGAATGTAAATCTTCTAGTGTTTCCTATTTCCTTGTTCAGTCTTGTGATGGTCATGTATCTTTAGCAGTATAGTTGTGATTGTTAGTAGTAATAGTATTGTTAGTAGGTGGGTCTCTCTGTCATAACTGAAGCAAACTACAACCTATCATATCTTCCATTATGGTTTTAGTATTTCTTTGTACCATGGCTTATTTCATATAGTTTTCATGCACCTAGAAGCACATTTATATATATCGTGGTTTGATCTCTTTAACATCGAGAAATAATCATGCACCCTCTATAATTTTTAAATGTCGAAATTTTTTGTAACATTTTACCTTTTTTATTGAAGTACAATTTGTTGGACTTTTACATACATACACAAAGGTATCACCCATCTTGATAATTTTCACAGGTACTGTACATCCTTGACTGTTTGTACTGATATGTTATTGCCGTGGTTGAAACGTGCACATGAAAATTATACAGACAACCTTTTTTTTGTCCTTCCTTTCTTTCTCTAAGCAGTTTTTTTTCTGTTTTTCGGCTAATGTACTTATTGTGTTTTCTTGGAAATGTTATTTTGTAATGATTATCACTATGTATGTGTGAAGCTAATTGTTTGGCATATGCCTAATAAAGATTTGAACTTAAACTTGTCATAAATGTCTACTTTCAAAACATTTAAGGGAATTATAAGAACTGACTCCGTATAGAAGTACCTTGTCTGTTAATTTTTTTATGTAATTTGGACTAACTCATTAACATATTTCTTGATGATAAATATTTTATGTTGCTTACCAGTTCCACCGTCATATGAGGAGTGCGTCTTTGGTCGCATGGAATCACAGGAGAGGGATGATAATGATATTGATGATGATGACGAGCAAGACCAACTTCCAACCACAAGTGAAAACAGTACAGCAGCCTCTCGCCGAAGCCGTTTTCATCGCCTTCCTAGTTACCCATACTACAGCACCGACCAGTTCATGAGCAGCGAAAATGGTTACCAGCCTCAGCAAATAAATACCTACCCTTATCCACCTCCGCATCCAGTTACGTCATCCGGCTACACATCCATACCTATCACTGAACAGCCAACTAGTTCATCCTTACCACCCCCGCCAAGCTATGAGTCTTTGCAGCTACAGCATTAACACTTTGTGTAACAGAGCTTGGACATGTTAATTTTTCTTTCATTTTCAACTCAGTGGTGTAGCCTAGTTGAAATTTGTGACACAAGTTCACTAAGATAAGGTAGTCTAAACTTGGATACAGTCTTACGACTCTGGGACTGAATGTTAAACTCTCCCAGCTTTTACAGGTTTATCATTGCATGGGATCAAAATCACGTGATCTGGATGGAATGGAGGAATCTTAATATTTCATTGTAAAATGGCTTGGAGAATTAGAGTATTTTACTTTTATTCTCAGAATACAAAGTTGTTATCAAAATGGGATAAAAATCACCATGTCTGGAGATGAAGGAAGGATCTTGATGTTTCATTTCGAAAATGGCATAGAAAGTTTTAAGGTTTTTTCCCCAGTAAAACCTCCCAAAAAATCAAAAAGCTGTCTCATGGGGAATTTCCCGATAATAGGTAATTTCAGGTAGTGCTTTTCATCAAAGTCGCTTTCATCTAGACCAAAGATTGCCAGTGTGAAGTGTATGTACCAACAGTCTTAAGTCATTCAACTTCTACTGACATTACTTTGCTACCATACTTTGCTATCAGTGGATTTTGATAGGTCTGAAGGGGTTGTTTGATGGCATCAAAAAGTAGTTTGACCATGAAGAGGTGAGGACCTCTGATCTTGATATGTTTATGGAATCTGTTGATTGATGATGTCTACAATAAAAAATTTTGCAGAGAAACAATGTTTAAAATTTTGCAACCATCACTGGTCATAATTTGAATGAAATCTGGCTGCTCTCATTAATTCGTTGTTTGCATTGCATAGTGCTTTATGGAAGTCTGTAAAGCCTTGATTATTCAGCACTTTGTGATGGAGATGACGAATTGGTGCAGTGGATGGTCTCCGCCAGGATGATCCTACAACGTACCTTGATCTCAAAAATTCAAGTAAAGTGTGGCAAATTTGATTGGACATGACTAGTGTAAAGTGATAATGACAAAAGTCCACAATCCGCATATAAATTACTTGTGTTGGGAAAAAGTCCCATATCTTGGTCATATTAGGTAATCCTGATTAATTGAAACTATTTGGCAGCATGGAAGACAGTATGGTTAAGCAGAGTTGTAATTATCCAGTGATATTCATTGCAACAAAAAAGACCCTGTCTATCCTGCTGTTTAGGTGAACCTGCACAGATCTGATTTACATCTGAATAGTGTCTTGATCATATTGGTTTTACCCTGATCTGATCATATAAATATTTTTAGTCCTCATTGTTACCAGTGATATTGTTATTATGAATCAAATTTCTTAGGTCTTTATCTGCTCTCTGTGGTTTATTTACAGTTGATATATCTTAAACTGTAGTATAGAATGTTTTTAAGGACGGGGGAGAATGTGAGTGTAGAGCGGCCAGCAAATTCTGGCCATTGGAAGGGCATTGGCATTGCACTCAGTCGTGAATCTGTTGGTGATTGAAGAGAGAAGATGGATGGGTAATGCATGAATAAGCTGGGAATTAGTAACTCACCTTCTGTGAGACAGGGAAACCAAAACTTCTAAGTATAAACACTTGTGGTGCTAAGCTAAGTGTCGGCAATCTGCGCTATCCTTCCTATGTAGCCTAGTGTCAGCTGTCCTACTGTTTCGCCTTGAAGTTTACAGCTCCCGTGACTGCACTGCACAATTTACCCATAGTGCTTGCATGATTGTTGTTTGCATGTTAAAATATGCAACCCCTGTTTTCAGAATGTAAATTATCTGTGAGAACTGAGGCAAATCTAGCAGGCTAGCTTCACATGGTCAAAATGTACAATTCACTGATGGTATTGGAAATACATTTCCCTTACTTGGAGGTTCATTAAGAACGCAAATTCCAAGAGATAATCAAAATCAGAACAGAGCTTCTCAAGGAATCTGATTGGCTGCTTTGATTACAAACATCTACTTTGATTGGCTAATGTGGATCTCTTAATTCCAGATTAGTTCAGAATTCAATCATGAATGTGTAGACAAGTCATTGATTACAGGACAGGTATTGTGTATGGATGTGTGTATGTGCAGATCTGAAGCTTGCTATTTTTGAGTAAATTTTAAGTCATTTCTCAGTATGATAAAAAATGTATATAAATATGATTTCCTTGAAAGACAAGGTCAACTGTTTTAGTCCTTGAGAGTATGAAAACGCAGCACCTGAAAGGGGTTTGGATTTATCTAATGACTGTCATGTAGGAAAATCAGTATTCTGTTTAAAAAAAAAGGAATGATTAAGCCTTAGAACTTGAAACACTGAAATTTGGGTCTGCTCTTAAAAGTATGTCCCCTGAGAGACTGCAAGATTGGACTAACACACTGTACGTTATTCCTTTACTCTGTACATGTAAATGACTTTGGCGTGGAGTTCATATCAATAGGGATTTAGATGGTGGGAGGAAGGAGGATTGCTTAAAGGGTTAAGTGAAATTTGAGAATGACAAGTGTTTTTCTTAGAGTGAATGGTGTTGATAGTAAATTGTAGTCATGACAGGTACGTGTTCACATGGTCACCTGATTCACAGCTGCGTTTAGAATTCTACTTTGCTATTACTATTGGCTGTTATGCAGTGTTATGATATTATGTGCCAGTTGTTATAAATGTTTGATCCGTGTCATATCAATACCAGTTATTAAGTGTTTCTCTTGGTGCTTAATGGTTATTTGAAATCTAATAGTGGTATCTCCTTATCAGCATTTTCTTTTTGGCTTACTGTTCAGATACAACCTCTAATGAGCACGGAAAAAGTTGTGATTTAAAGTAAAAGAAGTTATGATTGTCTAGTCACCTTTACATAGCAAAATTGCATTTTATTGTGTGGAATATGTCGCAATAAGGGGAAGTTGCAATTATCAGGATTGTGATTAAGTGGAATTGACTGTATCTTGTTATAAGTTGTGGTCAGGCTGTTGCATTATGCTTAGCACTTGAGAATGAAGTAGTGTAGGATACACAAGCTTTCTTACTGTGGTGCTGTAAAGTATATTATACATTTTGTGTGCTGTAAAGCTGTTGCAAATTGTTTTTTGTTTCTTTGATATTAGTGCCATGAGCATCTGATTTTCTTACAGTATTATTTAGAATTTCTGTATGTTACAGTAAATGTCAGCGATTATCTAGAATTGCATACTTTGCTTTTGATCTTGTAGACTGGGGAGACATTTTTGAAAACATTTCCTTTTGTGGCTGTATAAAGGTAGACATTCAGCATAGGTTAAAATTTTGACGCTTGCTTCATCTTTATAATGCAAATACAAGTTTATTTAAAACTTTTAGTCGGCTGGAAAGAACAAGATGTTTGGTATCAGGATTTGAAAACTGTATAGGAGGACAAAATTCATTGTTTACTTATTACAACCATTTGCCATATCACCTTTATTGGGCCAGATTTATTTCTTTGTCTGTCAGATTGATTTGGATTTTGGTGGATAAAGTTTTCATTATAGGGCATGTTATTTGTTATTTATTTGCAGTTGCCATATAGCAAGGCTTCCTGTTTACTTCAGATCATTTATTATCATAGTTGTGGTTGCAAGTGAATCTCAAATAATGATGCTAGATCTAGTACTAGATACTGTAAACTGATTTTTCAAACTAAGCACATCTCATTTTTTTGCTTTTAACTGAAAAGTACTAATGATTCTAAGAATTTTGATACCAAATCCAAGGCTGTATCTTAATTTTTAAGAAAGTTACACAAATTTAAAATGTCGAGAAATTTGTCCTGTTGCGTAGTGTGTCTGGTGCCCAACTTTGAAGGCGTGTATTTCATAAAATATTCCACTCACACTCCCATAACTTCTTAAACTCATAGTCTATGACATATTGAACAAACTCAATTTTTTTCAAGGATGTCATAACATAAGAAAACTGAAATTTGTTAATGTAAACTTGG
>JAWQUT010000389.1:129998-144345 GCA_033807755.1 Ellobium chinense
TATATCTAGTCTATTGATTGAACACTCAGGTAACTTGTGATAAATGGATTCATTGGATCAAAACAGACTGAAAATATTTCTGTTCACCTTCGTTTCCGTTGATGCATCATTAGCTGGTTGTTCTTCTCTTTGTGTTTCTCCAGCCGGCTGTTGATCTAGATTTAGATCAACATTCAGTTCTCTTTCCGATCCATTAAACACTGAATACAGGAGACTCCCCACTTCTGACAATAAGCCAATTGGAGTAACTTGATACATATGTGACTCTTCTTCAGACAATAATTGTGGTATTTCTTCCACTTCCTTGCTCTCTGGCATTCCGTCAGTTCCTGATGCCAATATTTCCTTTTTAGCATACCCTCTTTTGCCTTTTGTATAAAGACTTTGTGAACATTTTGTTCCACTTCTTCAAGCTCATCTTCCTCTGTTTCTTTTATACACTCCAAGACTTCTTCATAATCATCCTCATAGTCGTAAACCACACTCCCCTCCACACGTGTGTCATCATCTGAGTCCAATTTTCCTTTTGCCTTACGCTTTCTCTTATCAGCTTTTTGTCGTTTTGAGTCCTCCCTTTCAGCTCTTCGTTTGAGCTTGTTTGCTTCTTTCTCATCTCTTTTTCTTGCTATTGCTTTTTGTCTTTTCCTCCCTGATCCTTTTCTTTTCCTCCTGCTGTCTTTCTTTTTCTTCCTTTTTCCGCTGGATTTGTATTTTATTCTCTTTTCATAGTATTTTTTTTTCTTTTCTAATTCTTTCTTTTCCAGTCTTTCGATGGAACATTTTTCACTGATATAGGAAGGCATCTGGTCCATCTTTTTCTTCTTCTTTCCTTTTCTATGTTGTATAAATGGCAAGGCCAAAGGATCCTCATTCTGTTTTTCAAGTAGCTGCTCAGAGGTTTGACAATTCTGTTGCTTTCCTTCCAAGTGTGCCTGGCCTGCACTCATTTGTGTACGGGCTTCAGAATAGTAATTTTTCCATAAGGCAAAAAGAGGGTCTTCCTGGACGTCTTACTCTTCTTCAAAACGTCTCATATAGAGTCCGCAACTGGCCTTTCCCACCTGCGCTGTGATCATCACAAGTTTTCTAAGAACATCATTTTGTTGTGAAAACGATGATGCCTGATCGCTAGCTGATGCTTGTGTCACTGTCATTGTGGTCATTGGAGAAGTTTGGTCTGCACATGTTGATTCATTTTGATTTTTGTCACAAGTTTGCATACAATCACTGTCATTTTGTGGGGAATATTGTGCATTGTCATTTTGACTGGTAGCAGTTTCCTCAAGAGAAGCAGATGTGTCAGCCAATGATTCTGATGATGTTAGTCTTGTTTTATCAATGGCATAGAAGTCCAGTAGGAATAGTCCTGCTTTTCTGAAGGCATTTTGCATCATTGTTACATTTCCTCTGCTTCCATCATACACTTTTTTTTTAACAATCCTGCAAATAATGTTCGTTTTGTGACTACATCTGTAAGGCTGCGTTTTCTAATGGCTTCTTTCCATTTGGCTTTGATCACTGAGAAGAAGCCGACATCTAGCGGTTGTACCACGTGAGAAGCATGGGGTGGTAAACAGTATAAGATGATCTTCTGTTCAGAGCATATCTGAGAAGCCCACATGGACTGATGTGAGGAGTGTCCGTCGACAAACAACAGTATTGTTTTTTTTTTTTTTTAGAATTTTGTTTTTCTGGCACCGACATTCAGTGATGAAAAATAGAAGCCCATAGAATGAATAGATCAACATAACTAGATCTATACCTCATCAACGCAGCAAAACTTTAAAGTGACCGCAAGAGGAACCCTTCTCTTTTTTTATGGGACTTCAAGCGGCCACCCCTGATCGCAAGAATGTCCCTTGCATTAGAAAGGGAACCTTTTGCGGCCACTCCTGATCGCATGTAATCCCTTCATGTGAACAGTGGGGATTTTGTTGCGGCCACCCCTAAAACCGGCATGTTTTCGTATCAGGTAGGCTGAATTTAGCATGCCTAGATCAATTTAACCTGTTTGCAATGTATTGGAACCAATAAACACCCAGATTTTGACAAATTTCACAAAATATGGACAATACTATTTGATAGGTAAATTTTCGAAAAGCGATCTTTTTCACAGTAAAATTTTTAAAACCATGTGATGGCATCAATTTTCAGCCGATTGCAGCCATTTTTGTTTTGATCACGTGAGAGAACACATGGTAGTGCTTGAACTTGTTTCAAGCTTCAAAAAAGCAAGGAGCCGGAAATTATGGTGATGAGATGAAAAGTGGCCGCATGATCTGACCGGCCGCATATAGTGCCTCTACTCTATCCTTCCTATGTGGTCTAGTGTTTGCTGTCCTACTGTTTCGCCTTGAAGTTTACTGCTCCCGTGTCTGCCTTGTAACTGCACAATTTACCCCTAGTGCTTGCATGATTGTTGTTGGCATGTAAAAATATGCATCCCCTGTTTTCAGAATGTAAATTATCTGTGAGAACTGAGGCAAATCTAGCAGGCTAGCGTCACATGGTCAAAATGTACGATTCACTGATGGTATTGGAAATACATATCCCTTACTTGGAGGTTCATTGAGAACGCAAATTCCAAGAGATAATCAAAATCAGAACAGAGCTTCTCAAGGAATCTGATTGGCTGCTCTCATCACAAACATCTACTTCGATTGGCTAATGTAGATCTCTTAATTCCAGATTAGTTCAGAATTTAATCATGAATGTGTAGACAAGTCATTGATTACAGGACAGGTATTGTGTATGGATATGTGTATGTGCAGATCTGAAGCTTGCCATTTTTGAGTAAATTTTTTAAAGTCATTTCTCAGTATAATAAAAAATGTGTGTAAATATAATTTCCTTGAAAGACAAGGTCAACTGTTTTAGTCCTTGAGAGTATGAAAACGCAGCACTTGAAAGGAGTTTGGATTTATCTAATGACTGTCATGTAGGAAAATCAGTATTCTGTTTAAAAAAAAAGAATGATTAAGCCTTAGAGCCTGAAACACTGAAATTTTGGTCTGCTCTTAAAAGTATGTACCCTGAGAGACTGCAAGACTGGACTAACACACTGTACGTTATTCCTTTACTCTGTACATGTAAATGGCTTTGTCTAGGAGTTCATATCAGTAGGGATTTAGATGGTGGGAGGAGGGAGGATTGCTAAAAGGGTTAAGTGAAATTTGAGAATGACAAGTGTCTTTCTTAGAGTGAATGGTGTTGATAGTAAATTGTAGTCATGATAGGTACATGTTCACATGGTCACCTGATTCACAGCTGCGTTTAGAATTCTACTTTGCTATTACTATTGGTTGTTATGCAGTGTTATGATATTATGTGCCAGTTGTTTTAAATGTTTGATCCATGTCATATCAATACCAGTTGTTAAGTGTTTCTCTTGGTGCTTAATGGTTGTTTGAAACCTAATAGTGGTATCTCCTTTTTGGCTTACAGTTCAGATACAACCTCTGATGAGCACGGAAAAAGTTGTGATTTAAAGTAAAAGAAGTTATGATTATCTAGTCACCTTTACATAGCAAACTTGCATTTTATTGTGTGGAATATGTCGCAATAATAGGGAGTTGCAATTATCTGGATTGTGATTAAGTGGAATTGACTGTATCTTGTTATAAGTTGTGGTCAAGCTGTTGCATTGTGCTTAGCGCTTGAGAATATGTAGTGTAGGATATACAAGCTTTCTTACTGTGGTGCTGTAAAGTATATTATACATTTTGTGTGCTGTGAAGCTGTTGCAAATTGTTCTTTGTTTCTTTGATATTAGTGCCATGAGCATCTGATTTTCTTCCAGTATTATTTAGAATTTCTGTATGTTACAGTAAGTGTCAGCGTTTATCTAGAATTGCATACTTTGCTTTTGATCTTGTAGACTGAGGAGACATTTTTGAAAACATTTCCTTTTGTAGCTGTATAAAGGTAGACATTCATCATAAGTTAAAAATTTGACCCTTGCTTCATCCTTGTAATGCAAATACAAGTTTATTTAAAAATTTTAGTCAGCTGGAAAGAACAAGATGTTTGGTATCAGGATTTGAAAACTGTACAGGAGGACAAAATTAATTGTTTACTTATTACAACCATTTGCCATATCACCTTTATTGGGCCAGATTTATTTCTTTGTCTGCCAAATTGATTTGGATTTTGGTGGATAAAGTTTTCATTATAGGGCATGTTATTTATTTGCAGTTGCCATATAGCAAGGCTTCCTGTTTACTTCAGATCATTTATTATTATCATAGTTGTGGTTGCAAGTGAATCTCAAATAATAATGCTAGAACCAGTACAGTAACAAGGGCTGGCTCCAATATTCACAATCCGTAGAGAGTTGCCTTAGTGATCTTTCCAGATCTGGAAAATACCAGGAATCAGCAAAAGTGGCCTGGTGTTATGAAAAGGTATTATGGAGAATTCAGTGTTTTGCATTTTGGTTAATAATTTTATATGGAACTACTCTCCTGTGCGCAGCCTGAGTAAAAACCTGATGAATGTCATATAATTTCATGTGAGAAAAGGTGAAGTGTGATGGTTATAGTTGCAGTATTATCAACAAGAAATGTTAAACCATGGAGAAATATGGCCAATTAATGTAAAAAAAAATTTAACACTTCTGTGGCATCCATGGATCTGTGAAGAAGGTTTCGTGGTTTGAGAAAAAAAAAAACACATGTTAAAATTTCACACTCTGTGTAGGAAATGGCTTTTCTAGGAGGAGAAGAAAAGGAGTTCAATTGAAAGTGATAGATGTTTCTTGACAGGTTTATTCTTGCTGTTTCATGCACATTGTATCTCAGTCTAGAGGAATTTAGATGATATCAATGGTGATAGTTGGACTATTGATATTTATTGTTGTTTACTATTGTCATTTATCGTATTGATATTGTGGTGCTTTGCTGTTTTGTATACTCAGTATTAATTCTAAGCATAAATATTTTTTTGTTCAAAATTTTAAATGTGTGACCAGTTATAACATCGTTTGGCTCTTTTTTAGCCCCTTTTTTTATGCGTGTACAACTGTGTTAAAAAACCTAGTCAATTTTTAACTTTTTTATGTACAAGCAAATTAACTACCTAGTGACATTACGTACAACCAAATTAACCATTTGTAATGTGAAATGTTCATAATTATGATATTCTCATTTGATGTATTCCAACCACACATTTGGTAAGCCTTTTCACGTTACAATTATGTTACTCTTATAAAGCTTATTGTTGACAAGGTTAATTTATTAGTTTATGTTAATGTCTCCTTGAAAAGTGAGAAAAAGATTTGACTTGCCAGTGTTTCTAGTTCTACAAAAGCAGCTCAGTTGAATTCTACATATCATTTGTCAGCCGTAGCTGAGGCCCTTGCATTTTGCAAGCAAGCACATTAATTATGTAAAACTAGCAAGCAAATCACATCTGTATGCTTTCATATTGCTCATCTTACTATAATTATAGGTTTCAGATGCAATTCGTTATCAATGAATTTAAGATTCCTTCCCCCCCCTTTTTTTTTTAATAGAAGATGAGAAAAAGTCTAAATGCCAAAATTTATTTTTTAAGATGTTAGAATAAAATGTTTAAAAAACCCCAAGTATGAGAAATTTGGTCTCATAAAGCCAATTTGGCAATCCTGGACTGCAGATTTCACAGTAGGGAGTGACATCATGCACATGACATGGACATCATGAAATAGATCATTAAGAGATGGTCAAATACATATTGTATAAAAACGAAGAGAAAATAATTAATAATAATATGCACCACTAACGATCACAAAAGGACCATAATACCATCAAACTCATTCATTCTGAAAATGTGATCATGAAATATACTCAAATTGTCCAGTTACAAAATCCCTAGATTTTTATATGAAGAAACAAGTTTCATGAATTAATTGTTGCTGGTGAGGGTTTTTGAGACTGAACTGTCCTTATCAGTGTTTTCACTTCTGAAGTGTTTTATTGTTAAATTTCACGAAAGTGTTTTTTAATATGCTTAGCCATTCACGGAAGTGTGCAAAAGGTTTTGATGAAGCAAAAGATGTACATATGAAAATGCTGTTTGTCTTTTTACTGCTTTTATGAAACTATTCTGTCTTGTGGAAAATGTTGCGATAAAGTGAAATTGCAGTCAAGAAAATTTGAGCAATGTCAGCTTTTTTTATATTAATAGTCAAATGTAGCTCCTCAAACCTGTATGGTGTTTATATGTTATATGTAGATACTCAGTATTTTTAATAGATACATTCCCTGGTTTGATATAGTCAGTTTTAGACATTTTTACCTAAATCTTTATTGACCTAGTTGTTAAGGAGTATATATCTATTTTTTTTATTGTTTTATTTGTAAATAACTTTTCCACTAACTAAATTTGTTCAGGTTTCACGTAGAGTAGAGATCAGGAATTGTTACTGTGAAGGGCTGGCAGAATGAAGTATTAATTAGGAGTCATGGTTTGCTGTGATCAAGGAAAATTTATTTATTGTGTCTCAGTAGGAGAGTACATGTCTCAATTTGCCATGTATCATGTTGTGCATTTTGAGGTTTTTCAAATTACCAGACTCATACATATATGTCACGGGTGATTGTGCTTTAAACCTTAATCCATTTAATCCTAGGCCAAGAGGAATGACCATACTATGAAGAGAATTGAATGCAAAGTTTCTGAAAAAAAATTGATAGGATCCTCCCCTGATCATCAAATGGCTTGTCATATTTCTGGTTTTGAAGCTGCATTTCTGTTGCCTTTTAACAACTTGTTATTGCTATCTTTAGCAGGCGTTGGTGGGTGTTTCCGTAGTGAATGGGGTAACTGCCTTGAAGTCTTAACTGTTTCTAACTGCATGTTCAGCTGTTGCGGATGAAAGTGCTTTTGGGTTAGACAAAGGGTGGCCAAATGATGGTCCTTGGGCCAAAATAGGTCCAGCCTACTGAGGATAAAACATGGTCCACCAGTGTATTCCAGATCATAGACCAGACTCCCAGAAAGATTGGCCCTTCATCTGAAAAGATTGGGCAGCCCTGGCTTAGGCAGTTGTTTTTTGGGGGTAGAAACAGATAAGGGGAGGATAGTTATCAGTGCAGTTGTAAACTCTACACAAGCCAAGAACCATAAAACTTTGTGGTTGTTGACACCTATTAGAGGGGCAAATCACTCACTGTGTACAACCCAATTAATCTGCTAATATATAAAATCCCCCTTTTTGGGGGCCCTGCTAGCCAGTGACAGGGTGTAGAAATATGTAAAATGACGTGTGATCTAAATAAAGCATTAAATTTTGAAGTTTTGGGTACAATTTGAGCCTTCTAGGTAAAAAAATAAAGTGTATAGGCCTATGTGTTCGCACGCAGTCAAAACTAAATGAAAAATTGGGGACTAAATCAGAATTCGAGGTGAACTTTTTCGAAAGACATTTGTGAAAAATTTTGGGCGTTGACCCCCCTTTCTTTTTCGTTAAAACATTGGGCAAAAGAAGTATTTAACATCCATGGAAAAAATTTCCCGAAATCACAGTGGTGTATGTAGAATAATATAAAATGTTAATAGGGCCAAAAGAAGAAAAAATAGGTTCCAAAGACCCATAGTAGGTTTGTGACACCTATTAGAAGGGCAAATCACTCATAGTGTACAACCCAATTAATCCGCTAATATATAAAATCCCCCTTTTTTGGGGCCCTGCCAGCCAGTGTTAGGGTGTAGAAATGTGTAAAATGACCTGTGATCTAANGTTTGCAGTATGAACAATACCATCACATGAAAGTTATGTGGTTACTACCATGTTTGCCATATCATGTTGCTCTTTTTCTGCATATTAGCTGTTTTAAAATAGTACCTTTCCACTGTTGTAAAACATACCTTACTTCATTACAAGTTTGTTTGCAAATTTACTTTACAGTAGTTTGTGCAGTTACTGAAGGGTCTACCTGACTTTTCTTAATACCTGGTCATATTTCAGTTGTTTAGTCACTATATTAATCTAATATCTACTTGTTGTTATGGAATTTTTCTCACTTGGAAAAAAAAACCAACCAACTTCAATATTATTTATTTTGCTCATTCAGTTTTTATATTAGAATCTACCCATTTGTCCCAGACTTTACCACATATTTATTTAATACTTGATGGTTTTTATTTTGCTCAATCCTTTAAAATAGTACAGGTATCAGACAATTTTAGCACAATTTACCTTGCGATTTTCAGCTTTTTTTTGTTTTTGGAGAACGATTTTTCTTCAAGGCTGTTGATATTGTTAAATTGTATATGAATGTAGGGATTAATGTACCACACAGGCTATTTATTCCCAATAGGACTGTTCATGGTATTTATTAATATACTAGTCAAAGTCTCATGTCTGTCAAGTCAAGTATGATATTTCAGTTTGTTGGTTGGTTCATCCCTACTTTGAGACTTCTTAAGAAACAGAAGTCTGGATGCAGTGTAAATCAATAATAAAAATTCACTTTTTTTGTCTTCGCTGGTTCCTTTTTCCTTTATAGATCTTGAGATTCTTCCCTGAAATCCTGTTTACTCCTCCATTCAAAACTTATATAACTATTCTGTCTTCCACAAATGTCTGGTCAGTCACCTGTCCTAAATATAAGTTTGAGGCGTTTGAGGGGTTTTCTTTGGAGGTCACACCATAATCTCATGGGCCATGAATGAATCCTATGCACGTTTCTGCTCTACAGACCTCTTGGCTTTAGTGGACTTGTGTGATAATTCTTTCCTGATCTTTATACCTGTGGCCTGATCAAGAAAAGTCATTTCTGATTTGTTGAGTACTTGTGAAGTTCAAGTCAAGTACCGATAACTGGAATTCCTTGAGGCCATCATGTCTTGAATGAATTTGTAGAGTTGTGAGGAATACATGAAAGATCTGGTAAAGAATGTGATTTCTATCCGCATATGTTCAAGGCATTAATGGTTGACTTTATCTTTCACATGCCAAAGAAGAATGACTGCATCCATAGTGAAAGTGGCTTTACAGCCCCTTCTGCTGTAATGTGTGTTTTTAAGATATGAATTTGCTCTTTTATGAAATACGTGAGATTACAAATATCACAAAAGCACAAAACTACTTTGGCTGATTTTGATTATAATTTGCGTGTGAGAACACTGATGAAAGCAGCATCTATTTACACAGCTAGACAACTCTTTGGCTATACAGCACCTTCTTCCTCTATGCTGTCTTTATGTCAGACTGTCTTTCTCCATGATTTTTCTGTTTTGAAATTCAAGATGTATTTTAAGTGTGTTGGTATAGTTCTCAGGTTTGTGCATGTTTTTTGGTAATGTTCTGCTCATAAAATTGCTTTGGATGTAAGTACTCACCCTAATATTGCCATAAGCCTTGATCAGTGCATAATGCAAATGAATGTGTGGAACATGGGTGCCACTTCTCAGGCGTGCGCCGGAATTCCGGATTCACGGCCCGCCTGATCGAAGCTGTCCGGTTTCGAGATTTTGCGGCCCATTAGCATTACAGTGTTTTTATGCCTTTTTTTACGTACTGATAGCCGTGATCCGACTTTTCATAATCTCGCCCTACAAGAGATCTGCGTGTGAGAATTTAAGTGTGGAATGCATCCTTCATGTTGATGGATAAAGTCGTATAGTGGTTGACTTAACTCTTATGAAGCTGAACCTTTGGCATGACAAGAATGCTTGGCAGCACCAGTCACTGTCCCATGATACTGTCTTGCCGGGTTACATGCCTGCCAACTGAACCCTTTGATACCAGGTGGTCTAGCCTGTTATTTTCTGCTCCAGGCTAAGTAGGGTGCATGGCAAGTGAAGTAGACCTTTGCATCACATGTATACAGCAGCGCTGCAGCTAAATCCGGTTCTTAAGCAAGAAATGTTAATATCATTGTGCTTCAAAGGTAAGCAGAGTCATTTTTCACACTTCAGAGAGAATGCAGGGGAAAATATTTTTATGACAAAAGCAAAAAAAAGACTCAGCGTGTGTCTTTGTAACCGTAAATTTGGTGGGGAAATATAACTGCATTTTAATTCTTTTCAACATGTCAAAATATGTCTTGATCTCATAAACAGTGTGGTACCATTAAGAAATGAGCCATTTTTGAAACACAGTAACGACAGATGACATAATATGACTTTACAAGTCTTCACACATGATGGGACTTATTATGGAAGACCAGGCTTAAAGTACCTCTGTGGGTGCATATCATCCATGTTGGCATATAGAGTCGTATCTTTCTGTTTAAGTTGTGTGGAATATGACATTCTGTATGAATACAGATGGTGTATCCAAGCAGGAAAAGCCTGTGTGTTTGCACATGCAATATGTATCTAAATCCTGCCTTGTTTAAACTCGTGAACTCGTGTGTTTAATCATCCTTCTTGACATTTTCTTTGCCGACAGAAACTCTTCATCACAAAGAATTTATAGGCTATCTTTTCACTGACACTGCTGGATGACGGACGGAGTGGGGTGGGATGGGGTGGGGTGGAAGGTAGTTGAGGGTGGGTCAGAGTGACCCACTGAAGTCGGCTTGAAGAATTTCATTTCACTTTTATGTGCAAACATTTTCTGGTGCTGCTTTTTTTTTTTTTTTTTTNTTTTTTTTTTTTTTTTTTGTGTGAGAGAGATTTCAGACTACTGAATGTGACTTTCACACTGCTTTCCATCTCATGAGGAACCATTAGCAACATATTGTGTTATGTTTCATTGTATTTCTATTCCATCACCTTTATAATGTTAGCTTGGTCCATTCTGTTCCTATCCTGAGCTGTTGCTGTCCCGGATAACTGATTGTATCTCTTGTTTTCATTGGCGCCCGATGTGTGCTGTCACAAAGAATCAAAGAATCACAAAAGTCTTGCCATCCCAGAATCCTAGATATGCTTTATCCATTCTCTCCTGTGTTCTATGCCAGTACATAACACTGACTGTGTGCCAAATAATTCTTGTGTGAAATACAGGCGTTTGCCCTGTGTGAGTGATGGGGCCACTGATTTGCCAGATAGTTCTTGTGCGAAATACAGGATTGTTGCCCTGTGCGATTGACGTGGGCGACCACACAACACTGACTGTGTAACTGACTGTCAGATATTTCTTGTGTGAGATAGAGGGGTGTTGTCCTGTTTGAGTGACCTGACAGTTTAGAGAAGTCTTCAGTCTCTCAAGGAATGAAAGGAGAAATTGTCATCTCAGTGCAATAATGTTGTAACTAACAGGGTGAAAAGAAGTAAATACAAGATTATTGCATGGAGATGACAAAATATAATATGACAGTCCCCACTCTTTCCTGAAAAAGAAGAAGAAATGAAACCAGAGACTTATGTAGTTTTTCATGCCATTGTTTACTGTTTCCGTTGTTTTTTTTTTTTTACACATTTATATTGGATCTCTGTCTTACTGATGCTGTTATAAATACAGCACATTATGTATTCATGTTGTTGTATAACCATGCCATTACCTGTTACTAATGAATCTTGATGTACACAGGTCTCAGTTAGTCTAGTCATGCCATTTTTTTTGGTACTTTTAGAAGATGTTAAGACTTATTAATGTGGGATGGTCAAAAAAAACCTACCAAAACTTCTCTTAATTCAAAGGTATTTGTCTTCAAGAGTGTCAAAAAAAACCACCTGAAATCAAAATTCAGATACATTAACCCACAGATGTAATCTGTAATTGTGAATTTTATTGATCTAGTCACTAAACTTTTGCCCCAGTGTTCACCTGACACATAGATGTTGGGACCATTTATAAAGATATTACCTCTTCATACTGTACTTTTTTTTTTATAAAATAGATCTTTTACATTTTATAAGAGCTCAGAACAAATATAGCCGTTTCTTGTTCTTTATGAAGATATTTATATGTTCTATGGAGAGCTACAGTAGATGTGCAATGTGCCAAAAAGCCACGAGTCAGACATCATATATCAAGATCATCATTACATGTTAAATGAGTATCAGGGGTGTTCAGTCTTTTCGGAAGAGGGCCCAGGTTTATATTTTAGTCATCTTTTTAAGGACCATGTCTGAAAGAGTGGTAGACGTCTAGATGTTTCACCATAACACTGAACAATATACGGCGCTCTATAATCTAAAAAAAAACCTTTGCAAGTGTCATATTGCACTCTAGAAGTGGGGCATATTTTTGACCTGTTGGCCAATCGTTGGGCACCCCTCTGTTATAGCAATATTCATTTGATTGAAATGTGTGGTAAGAGTCGTATTTTAATTTCACAAATTGGCAAGATTTAGGCCAGGCGCCAATAACAGTAGGTTTACATATAACGCAATTTTGCCTTTATGCATTTAGCATCGGTGTCTTTAGATATTAAAGCAGTATATTATGACATTTCTGGTCAGTGGTATCACTAGTACGTAGGCAACTACAAGTGCTATAAATGGAGAATTGTTGCATTAGCAGTGGGATCTCTTGCCATGATAATAATTACATTAACTCTGTATACTGAGCGCTACTGAGGGCATCCAGCACCCATGCACCAGTGTCATTCTTATGATGGGAAGAGATCCCGTCGTTAATATGGAAGCTCTCTAATGTTGAACTCATTCTTGTGGTTAATCCCTTCGCTACATATGACGAAGCAGATCGTCCTTAACCTTACAGGCAAAGTCCCGAAACCCTCCCACTGAGTGTTTGGTTTAATATTAAGGACAGCTCTAGATGGGCGAAATCAGGGGTCTTGCTACCAGTGCTTCAAAAACATGTAGTGAGGAGGATAAGACATGGGCTGAGGTGTTTGTACTGTACTCCATATTTGGTTCAAGCAGATGCATGAGAAACGAACGTTGTAGGAAAGGGAAGACTTGCCAGTTATATCATATAAAATCCATGTTTTTCTTTTTTTTTTTCTTTTTTCTATCCTTTATACTATGATGCTGGTTATTTGAATGTGATCGGAATAAACTGATGCATAAAATCAATTTTCGTTTTTTGTTTGTTTGGTAATCATTGTTTTGTAGTTACAGACCATTGTTTCTGGTTCTTGTTGAGCTGCCTGTCATTTTGTTGTTTCTAGTCTTTTTTTCCTTGTTCCATCTTCCATCTGTTTGGTCTCTGGCTTCCTCCTTCCTTCTTACCTCTTTGTAGTGTTTCATCCAGCCTTTTTCTTTCTTTCTTTATCCCTACTTCCCTCAATCATTCCACCTTTAAAAAAACCAAAACCTTCAATTCTACCTTTGTTCCGCTTTTCTTCCTCTTCCTTTTTCCTTCCTTTCTGTTTTCTTCCTTCTTACCTTCTATCTGCCTTCCGTCCTTCATAATAAATTTAAAAGCTTTGTCACCTTTACAACAGGAAAATACAATTACATATACATAAAATTAAAACTAAAAAATCCCAACACACGAAAGAACCTTTCCTTCATTTCAAAATGTAGCCTATGTCCCATGTAATATGCATTTCAAAACGTTTCGTTTCTCGGAGAATGTAAGGGTTTGGGGGGTGAGGGGGAGAGAGAATGTTGAATGTTAAAAATTATTCATAAAAACGGCTTTACAGAACAAACATGACGAAAGGAATAAAAAATGACAAGACGAGATTTGACAGGATTCACCACATTCTCTGTCGTTTATCTTCATTATCTCTATATTTACCCAACTGTAAAAAGTATACAGGATGTCGGGATCCTAACAAAAAGTCGCAGAGCCAGTGAGAAATCCATACTATTTACGTGCTTTTGTCATGACACAGACTGATGGCGTAGGCTGAGCATTGTAAGCCCGAGGGCTGCTGTAACACCTTCCGACAAAAGGGCTTATGATGTTAGTTTTCCCAAAAAAGTCACATTTTTTTCAAATTTCTGATCTTTATGTCCACATTCATGGCCCAACGAACTATTTCTGTCAAAATGCGAATGTCCACTGATGAGCTAGACTAACAAGAAATAGAACGAATTATGTTAAAGCAAAATGTTAGTCTATATTCAAATAGAACTACTCAGTTTTCTCAAAAACTGGTTTGGCAGAGATAAGCCCTTTAGTCAGATTAAGTTAGTGCTGTGATGGTCGATTACGGATTCAGACTTGCTGGAAGTCATCTGTGTTGGCGTGTAACCTCGCATTTCACACACGGCGCGCACGCATACAAGTGCACGCACACTTGCCTTTAAGACTTATGAGAGCAGTTTCTTCAAATCCGTTTCATAAACCTGTACAGTTTCTTCAGTAAGTCAACTGTAAAATTAATTAGGTCGATATATTTATGCACAGCTGGCAAACTTCGTCAATGACAAACCGAGGTGCATGCTGCAAGATGCATGACATCCGGTTTGTTTCGTTTCTGAGGATTTCAGCTTTTCAAACTGCAGGACGTTTTTTTAAAGTCTGCATTGTGGATAGGTTGGGCGGGGGGGG
>JAWQUT010000389.1:151364-208742 GCA_033807755.1 Ellobium chinense
TCATATCCGCCACTGACTGTTTATATTGCAATTTGCAGTGAATAGCCTTGCCACAGCTTTCCGCCTAAACAGAGAATCTGCGATATAGTAGAATAGAATCAATACTGACGGTAGCCGAAATGTTCTCTTTGTACCACTGGCCATTTGGACATCATAATGGTTGATGCAGTCGTCACGGATAATAAATTCGCCCCCCCCCCCCNNNCACACACACACACACACACACACACGTCCTCTACATTGACTGACTTCCGTAGCGCCATGACGTCCACATTTCGGAATTGGGTGGTAAATGCGAGTTTGTGTTTTTAAATTATTTTACAGTTGACACACAATACGGAACTGACTCCATACTCATCTAATTTAATGTAGTCACATTGCCAGTGTGGCTCAAATGCTGTGCAGTAGATTATTATAATTATGTTCTGGAGATATTTGTGATGCTAGATCAGAAATATAGCGAAGGAGAGAAAGTGCAGTGGTTGTGTTATCGTGAGGAGGAACAAACAGGTAGGCTCATGTCATGTTGCATTGAATTAGTTTCATGTACATCTAGATTTATGCTTCAGGTTTAAATAATACAACAAGTTTAACAAGTTTAGGTAATACACCTTCCCGAATCAGCCAAACTGAACAAAGAATCTTATATGTGTAGCAGCGTGGCCTAACGGTTACGGCGTTGGACTCAAGATCTAAAGGTCCTGAGTTCGATTCCCGACCATGGTCATGTTGTAAGTGCCTTGGGAAAGCATTTCATGCACATTTTCCTCAGTCCACCCGTCTGTAAAATGGGTACCTGGCTATAGGCAGTGGAAGATATTGTCAGAATGCTAGTGATCAGCGCCTATAAATGGCAGCGGCACTGTATGCTCCCCAGGGAGTCGAGAGGGTCATAGAGTGATCAGGCCTGCTGGGGTAATAATCGTGTCAAGTCGCATGAGCGGGCATTAGCCTGGATATGAGACTTATAAACCGCATTATTATATCTGCTACGGCTTGAGAGTGAGGCTCGGAAGAGTGAATGCTTGAGTAATGACTGTAGTCATTGTCAAATAAACATTGTGATTGGAAAACAGAGTGGACAAGTAAATAAAAAGTGGGCGTTGGCTGGCCTACTTTAGACACGTGGAACGTTGTATTTTTTAGACTTTTGGAAAAGTCAGTTAATTTTATTTGAANGGGGGGGGGGGGGGGGGGAGAAAGAAAAGAGGGAACAAGGCTGACAGAGCAAAGCAAAAAGAGATAGTTTGTGTGTGCGTGCGTGCATGTGTGTGTGTGTGTGTGTGTGTGTGTGTGTGTGTGTGTGTGTTGTGTGTGTGTGTGTGTGTGTGTGTGTGTGTGTGTGTGTGTGCGAGAGAGAGAGAGCGAGAGAGAGAGAGAGGGAGACATATGAAGGGAGAGAAGGAAAGAGAGATAGAGGGCGGAGATGAAGGAAGGAAGTAGAATTGGATTGTTTGATGAAGTCGGGGGCTGTTCGCTTAAACGCACGCTGCGGTATGGAGCAACGGACCAACCTGAATAGCATAACTTTTTTTCGAAAGTACAGTATATTTTCAAATGTGTATTTACAATTCGTAGGTTGAAATAAGGAGAATCGATATCAGAGCAACCTTGCAATACAAGCGACCGCCAGTATATTGCGACCTGCGACCACTTGCTGACCGTCGGTATTTCCTACATAGTTGATCTTCATATCGCGGTCACCTGTCTAACTCCATTGCAGCCATGCTCTCTCTCTCTCTCTCTCTCTCTCTCTCTCTCTCTCTCTCTCTCGTCCCAAATATTATCAAACATGTTTTGAAAATTCACTGTATTAGGCGACCATCAGCTGGCTATTTCTGAAGATTGGATGACCCTAAACAAAAGTTTAGCTGCTGACATTACAGGTAAACAGTTCCTTTTTCCTAGTTTAAAGGTATGAAGATGCCAATGTATTTTTCACTGTTGGCTATATTAGGTTTTACACCTCTCATTAACTTATCCTCGGGTGCTGTTTCAAAATACTTTCCAAATATGTTGTTTAGCTCTTCCTCCAAATTTTGACACAAAGAAAAATGCACCTGAACCAGTTAGATTTTGAGAACTGAGGCAGTGAAGCAGACAACCTAATATTTTAGGCCTTTTCACTCAGTAAACAGGGTAACCTTACTCACCTAGCAACAACCACAAATTTTATACTTGAGTGACTAAACCTCACCTATTCTGAGTCTACACATATATTTGCACCTATCTAAGCCTTTGAAATTAAAATCCAACCCCTTCCCCCCTTCCCGTGGTCAATTTTCTGATTTTATAGGGACTATTTAAAAGTGCATACTAAAATGCCAGGTGCTATTGACATCTTCATACCTGAAATACGGTTTATCTGTTGGAGACGCCAAACGGCTCCTCCAAGCTTGTGACTACAATAAAGCAAACCAGATTGGAAATGTGTTCTTGACATCTCAAGCTGAAATATCACTCTGTACAAGGCGACCATCTGTCTAGGATGACCGCGTTCATAAGAAACGGACAGTGGTCATCATACATAGGTTCCACTGTAATAACAAATAAACAGGAGCTATGGGAAAGAGAATTTTCTTGTAAGCGAAATGATAAAATATACTATTGTCTCTCAGTCTCTATCAAGTCTCATAGAATCTGTGGGAAAGAGAGTTTTCAAGTAAGGTGAAATCATATAGACTAGTGCTCTCTTCGCATCAGTCAAGACTCAAACTTTGTTGTACATTTGTTAAAGAATGAAAGAGTTATTGATTTGCCTATGAAACCGCAAGCGGTGAGAGAGGGAAGCGAATAAGATCTGGACAAATCAGTTACCGCTATAGATATATGTTTCTTTCTTTCCTTCCTTCTTTCTTTACTCTCTTCCCATCTTTCTTCTTTCTNTCACTGTATTAGGCGACCATCAACTGGCTATTTCTGAAGATTGGATGACCCTAAACAAAAGTTTAGCTGCCGACATTACAGGTAAACAGCGTGGCCGTGCGGTTTGTGAGTCATACTCAGAAACTGAAGACTTTCAAGTCTAAGGTTTATGTGTTTGACTCGCAAACTCGGCGGTGTACGTTATAGTGTCCTTGGGAAAGACACTTCACTTCCATTTCCTCACTCGACTCAGGTGTAAATGAGTACCTGGCTTTAGAGCTGGGGGGATCAGGGCGCTGCACCGCTGGCGACCAGCAATGACTTTGTTATGTATTTCATCTGTAATATTATGTATTTACATGTATGATGTGTATTGTTATATGTGTTTGTATTATGAATGAGATGTATAACACTGTATGACATTATTTATTTATTATTTATTTTTTCCCTAGTTTAACATACGGTTTATCTGTTGGAGGCGCCAAACGGCTCATCAAAGCTTGTGACCACAGTAAAGCAAACCAGATTGGAAATGTGTTCTCGACATCTCAAGCTGAAATATCACTCTGTACAAAGCGGCCATCTGTCTAGGATGACCGCGTTCATAAGAAACGGACAGTGGTCATCATACATAGGTTTCACTGTAATAACAAATAAACAGGAGCTATGGGAAAGAGAATTTTCTTGTAAGCGAAATGATAAAATACTACTGTCTCTCTGTCTCAATCAAGTCTCATAGAATCTGTGGGAAAGAGAGTTTTCAAGTAAGGTGAAATGATATAGTGCTCTCTTCGCATCAGTCAAGACTCAAACTTTGTTGTACATTTTCTCAAACCAAGATCGACGTGAAACATATTTAAATGTCATTTAACACACACTGTGTATTTGTTTTTAGATGAGTGTCACGAAAATAGCCAACCTGTGTTGCTGAACAGGTTGCTACAAAAGGATCCCAGGATCCCAGGATCCCAGGACTGGATTTGTGCATGTCACCGTTTGTAGTGAAAGGCTATAGGCGATTCGCCCTAACACCAGGGACAACAGACTGTTGGCAGAATGCAGTGTCGCGAAAGCTTATGTCAAGCAAAGCCCGATATTTTGGTGTCGGCTTAGACACAACTGCACCTCGCGCCTTCTTGTTTTGCAGTTCACTGGCTCGTACACAGTGTTGTCTCTCCATTTTCACATTTGTTTCCTTTCAGTTCACGTCAAAAAGAAGAAAAACAGACCTGGACAACCAGGTCTTTTCTCCTTTCCTTTCCTCTTCTTTTTCACAGTCGCGGGAATGGTTGGTGAACTTAACAGAATTGGGCTGGAATGGAAACCAAAGTAGCAATTTTAACACATCTACATTGGTCAATTTCTGTTACTTCTTCTCCATACGTAACTTTAATACCAGCAGAGATCTAGATCTAAATGCACACATGGCCTCACCCCCAAACATTCTGAAATATCTCTAGAAATTACATTATGTCTGTAGAATAAACGACAGTGATTTTTTATTATTGTAGCCGTTGAATCTCTATGGCGCATAGTTGTAAATTTAGCACAGAAATCGAATCCACCTTTCAAATTTGCCCGATTTATGAATTGTCCAATTCCATTACTGTTGATTAACATGCAAATTCTGCCATTTTCAGTGAATCATTGTTTCGTTATGAAGGGCCAAAATCCCTCTCTTGTAAATGTACTTACAAAAATAGTTATATGTCCTTGAACAGGTCACAGCCCACTGCTTCGACACCCATCATTTCCACCACCAGATTTAAAGCGCACCACACACTTCATCAACCACAACGACAACAGCTTTAAAGCCTTTAATACTGTAATATACGGACGACAATTCACTGAATCCTGACCCACCTGAGTAACACACGAATCTAGCGAGAGCTAAGGAGGAAACAGTGGTAGTTTTTATGACGTCACTTGTGCCATTGTGAAGACACATGACGTTGAGAACACTGCACACGTAAACAATGGCTTGAACGCGTTTTTGTTTACACCCACTTTCCACGAATCTCTCTCACCTTTATAAGGTGATATCGATCACTAACGCAGCCCCTAAACCTGACAGTGATGTTATATTCCAGTGGGCTTAGAGCGTAATCTAGCAATTATTCAATAATAATAATATTATCGATTCATGCGAAGGTGCAATATCGTTTTGGAAGACATCAAGTACAGCAAAGGACCAACGCACCCGAGAAATGAACATGCGTGCCAGACATAGGTATTAATGTACGGTTAACACACTGCATTTAAGGAAAAAGGGTAGGTGTCAAAGTAACATTCAGACAGGCCTACATGTTAGCGAATACCTTTATGATTTATTTCGCATTCTCTATTTACAAAGGAGTTTCACTTGAATGGTGGGGAAACCATCATAACAGTTACTATTCTAAGGGGCGACTGAGACCAGCATGGATACTCTGCATTTATAACGCACCTAATTTTGGTAGAGCTCTCCTCTTAAAACAACCAGACATATACCAGCAGTAAACATAATACAAGACTGGACCTTGCATATAATTTTTAAAAATTATCATAATCCTGTTTTCGAAATCTAAACGCAAGTCATCCCCCTCCCCCTCTTCCCCACCTCTAACAACATTCTAAACAGTCATCGAGCCTGGATAAAGTTATAACCTTCCTTACATTAATGGTTGCCTGGTTGAATTCATCTGGACAAAAAACCGCCAGAGAAACCGCCTGTCTCGCTCCATCGCCCATTCTGATATGAGCCTTAGTAACCCGTAGAGATGTACTGAAAAACAGGACTAGTCTTCTCGCGCTAACGATGAGAGGCTTGTCATGATATAATAATGGGAATAGAGGGCCATTCCATGGAACTTGTCAGAGAGTTACGTTAAAAAAAAAAAAAAACAAAAAAAGTGTTACAAAATTGTCACGTCCAGTTTTATTCCGTTGTATTTTTTTTCTCATTACTTTTTTGAACCAGCGCATTGTGTGAAATATTATACGTTGGGCTTGAATGGGTCATTTTCCTCAAATGAAAGGACGTTTACTCTCGAATCACGTTATGGGCCTCTTGCTTGGTCGTTTTCTGTGATGTGGCTTTGTAAATCTGAGAACCAACTGACACATGACCACACTATCAACTGCAGAGGTTTGTGCTTGCGCATGAACATTCTTTATGAGATCAAAAACAGTTTTATTCAGTCAAACTATAACATCAGCAACATCTTGAAATAAATTAAATACAAATATAAATGCAAATTACGCCGTACGCAAGTTACCGACAACAGCCGGTGGTCGCATTAATTATTGCTCTGTACTATACTGATTTTAACTGACGTAAGCTTTAAATAAACTTGTTAAACTTGTAGCGCGAGGCTGCTCAGGTCCAGTCTCCCACTGGCTGAGTGACCATTGTTACGGGTAATGACCGCTGCACGTGTTGTCTGTCGGCCAGTCAGTCAGGTGACACTGGGGTGCAACATTCTACGGCCGCGCTCACAGCTCGGCAAGGAGATGCGTATACGAAACGAGCAGGCGGTAGAATAAATTCTATCACCGCAATACAATGCGTTAAAGACATGGCAGCCTTCCTCTGACATCTTGGATCACGTTACGCCTTTAACATTAATGCATTTTCTTGATGTTGAGTTTGTCACCACCCAGATGAAAGCAAATCTGGTGATATCAGATGAGAGTCTTATTCAAACGTTTAAATCTGCATGCTGCAAATTGTTGAGATTAAACGAAATCGCGATTAAGCGGATTGCAATTGAACCGCTTTGACTACATATCTATCGAAAGGGACCACCACAATATATATATTACCACTGAAGGTTAAGGGTGTCTTTTTATGTGTGAAATGCCAGATGTGAATGATTTTACTACAGGTGTAGTATGTTTGGCAAAAATGAGAAACATTTCCAGGCTGTAGCTTTTTTGTGGTGTTTGAGACCTGGCATTAAAGTTCACCATCTTCGCCAGCAACTCATCATCTTCATCATCATCACCATCATCGTCATCACCATTATCATCATCATCATCATCATCATCATCATCATCATCATCATCATTAAAACTAAGTATGATTCTGCCCAATGACACAAAACTTTTTGAAAAATGTAAAGTTAATTTATTAACAAAATAGTCAACGTTTCGTGTTAAACGCTCTTTCATCATCATCATCATCGTCATCATTGATCATCACATCGATGACGATGACTATAAAAAACACCATCACACCCCCACCAACATCAACACACATTATCACCACCGTCATCATCATTTTCATAATTGTGAGAACGTCTAACGGTGGAAAAGTGAATTAATTTAATAACTGACGACAAGCAGGAAAGGAAAATAAAGCATTGCATACAGAAAGGGGAAATTGCAGAGGCGTTCTTATACAGGCATCATCAATACGTGTAAGGGTCTTAGAGTCTGCAGGCATCAAGTGATTTTTCTCCTGATAAATATTCGAACACTTTATTTCACAAAACTTTCTCCATACTGACTGCATGTAAATTACTGTCAAAGGTCAGTCCATTATATTCAAATTTGACCTGCCAAGGGTCAAACCCAGTGGCGAATCTAGAAATTTCTCTTTGAGGAAGGGAGAACAACACATACTTCCATGCCCTCTCATTTACAAATGAATAGGTACTTTCTACCGGTTGAAACAGGGAAAGGCTGAAGTGATCGGGAGAAGGAGATCATTCCCTCCCCTCCTTCTAGATCCGCCACTGATCAAGCCACCTATTTTTCCGTCTCTGTCAGTCAGTGGTGATGAATGTTAAGAGCAAGGATATCACCATCAGTACAGTGGAACCATTGTTCATAGTCCACACAGGGAAGACTTAAGGGGTAAAATGGCCTGTCTTTAACTGTCAAAGGATCATATTTCACACGGTGGTCAATGCCCTTAGTGGGGTCTTGCAGGTGATGGGACCAGGCCATTGTCAGATCATCTGCAGGTTTTATAGGTGGCCAGGATTAACACATAATGACACTTTTGAGAAAAACCAGGTCAGTGTCCTTTTGATGAGGGAATATTAACTTAAGACAAGAGATTTCTAAAATCTGCGAAATGCAGCTACGTGGCCGAATGGTTACGGTACTGGCTCAGGATCAAAAGGTCGTGGATTCGATTCTTGGTTTAGTTATGTTAAAAGTGCCTTGGCAAATCATTTCTTTGCCATTTTCCTTCAGTGTACCCCTCTATGAAATGCGTACCTGACCAGAAGCAGTGAAAGATATTGTCGGAATCCTAGTGTGTCAGGGAGCGGCACTGTATGCTGCCCAGGGAGTTGAAAATGTCTTTAAATGATCTGGCCTGCTGAGTGACTGGGCGGTGGCCTGGATCTTGTAGACCCCATTATTATTTTATATTATTTAAATTTGATATGGGGATACTTTATACAATAACAGCATTTCATTTTCTCAGTTGTTAAACATTACAACAGCTACAATACACAAATGACACCAGCTGGAAANTTTAGGAAGCGCAATGATCATTCAGAGGATTGGAGATAATAAGGGGCCTCCAATAAAGATTAATGTCTTGGTCATAGAGGAGGTTGGTTCAGTTGAAGTGGGTAGGGGGAGGAGGGTTGTGTTTTCTGGGGAGGAGGGCTTTCTCCAGCACACGGAAGCAAAGATTGCTCCCTGTCCATAATCCTAAACCACACCGAAGTGCTATACAAACTAAAACAGCAATGAGAGAGAGAGAGAGAGAGAGAGAGAGAGAGAGAGAGAGAGAGAGAGAGAGAAAGAGAGAGAGAGAGAGAGAGAGGAAGGGAGAGAAAGAGAGAAAGGAGAGAGAGGTAGTTATAGGGGGGAGAAGGAAAAGAGCCAGGGTGAGAGAGAGAGAAAGAAAAGAAGTGAAAAACACTGAGAACGTAAATAAAGAAAGTTTATTAAGGAAATTGTTGTTTGTTTCGGTACTATAGAATTTCTCATTTTTTAAGTGCCCATCAATAACATTGTCAACGTGCCAGTGGGAAATTATAACATCTGGTGACACAGAATTGCAAGGCTGTTCTGATAATATTTGTCCCAAGAACCCCAAATTAGAAGAATTTGTAGCCCTCGAAAAAATGTGCAAATGAGAATCGTAATTTCTAACGGGCACCGTACTGTTTTTACCACCTCGTAAAAAGGCCCACCTGCAGTTCAGCGCAACCACGTCACCGTGCCGGTAGCTTGGCTGGGCTGGCCCAGCGTTAGGACGCCGACCAGCGATGTACGGCCGATCGCACCCAGTGTTGCCACTCGAACGGATTTTCCCCCTACGGTAGGGGAAAGTTGATTTTCGTAGGGTGTATGAGAAACCAATTGGTAAAACTGTAAACAGGAAATAGGAAAACAATAAAACAGAACAATTTATTTTGACAATTATACATAAAAATAACACAATAATATTCCACAGACATTTGTGACGGAATTTGGCCCGCCGACAATAATAAAATAAAGTTTGATGTTGTATTATATATTAAAACGAATACAAGAGTATCGACAAATCCTATGAAAACAATATGAATTATCAGGGTCAGACACAAATGTAAAGGAAAGTAGAAGAACCTCCAACCCCTGAAAAACAATACATGAGTTTTGTTTTCACCAAATTACTTTTTAATATTTTTGAAAAGATTGTTTAATTGTCTTTTATTTCTTACTGATCACATCTAGCTAGATCCCAGTTAAGTTTGAACTACGTCAATAGCAGGATAGCAGTCTGGGAGAATCTGAGGACATATTGTTACAAATCTGGCGGTTCTGAAGGTGTTGGGCAAAGATCTTTCGTACTTAAACCTTTATATAATTTTAATTTTATGTTTGGCGGATTTTATAATTATGATAATAATTATTATGTTATATTTTTTTTTGTCCTTTGTTTGACAGCTCTCCATTGACTTAGTCTACAAGGCAATAAATTACTGTTCGTATGATTGCAAACCAGATAGCTAGGACATACAGGATGGCCAGCGATGATATGAACACAGTCAGTGAACTTGAATTCAGTTCACGTGAACTTGATCTGAGCTTAATAACTAATTTGGACGAAATGACCTGGATCCGAAATGAATCTATTTTGGGTGCTCTATCTGACATTTTTGAGTTCACATCTATCTTTAAAACTAAGGGGAATTAACCTGATCTAAAAATTGATTAGCTGATCAGCTAAACTTGATCTTATGGCTCTTTCCCTTTTAGTGAACTGAACTTGATCTGAACAGACTTCTTTGATGAACTAGTCCAACCCTCCCAACGTTAAACTAGGCCAGTGGCGAGCAAAACATGTGGAAAAAACAGAATCACCCTCGTGTGGGATAAAAGCACATGTCCGGAGTGGCAACACAGCCACTACCCAACCGAGCAACAACGTCACATTCGGCAGCCAACGAGCGTCGTGCGAGGCCACGCGAAACAAGCGTTTTAGATATTGGACAGAACTTAACAGAACCCGCCAAGTCAGTTTTCTCTTAACAGGTAGAAGCTTGATCACAACAATAAAACGATATTTTAAGAGGAAGGAGAAAGAAAAAGCATGATATGAAAGGGAGGGGGAGAAAAGGAGACAGTTTACTATCGCGTAAGTGTGTGTGGGAGTTGGGTGCGGTGTTCAAAATTTGAATACTTGGGCTTTAAGGCTGCTGGACTGGCCGCTGCCTTTTTAGGTTGTTATCTTGCGTTGGATGTTACTTAGGTAAACACATTTGCAATGTTAGGAATTTGCTAAAATTTATCCAGGACGTTATCTACGATATTTACAGTGATCTGGATTTCAGAAGAGTGTTGATTTCAAGGGACCACTGAACAGCTGGAATTTCTATTACCAATCGTGATTTCTCTTAGGTCTAGCCACGGCAGTGTTCAAAGGTTTCTGCAATGTGCATTGGTTTTAACACTTGCAATTTTACTTCAATGGTGCTGTCGGCTATTCCAGATTTTTGGACATGAATATATTTCTCTTGAGATTTTGCATTAATTTGCCAGCAGCCTTATTATATACTTGTGTTGTGTTTGAACATCTTGACTAGTTTAACTTGAGCACTGAGCTAAACGAAACTAAAGCTAAACAGTCTGAATCAACGTCTTTGGCATTTTCAAACTTTGGATTTGATAAAGATAATGCGAATACACAGCAATGCCATCCAAGGCAGAGTAAACTTTTAATGATTAATCTGATTTATACATTTATTTTTCCGTACACCATATAAACTTTTATTGTCAGCGTATACTGTTAAGTGAAATGCCGATTTAGTATTTTCAGCTTCTGCCCTTGCAGATAAGTTAACATAGGGGATTCGCATATTAACAAACTGGCTTTAGATGATACGAGTGAAACGAGTGTAATACAGTGTGACCTGCAATGTGTTATGTGCATCTGTATCCTAACAGAATAGTAAATGGTAACTTGATCTCTAAAAGATCATCAATATATTGGTCTGGCCTAAGTTTTCAGACTGTAGATTTTTAATATATTATATACAAAGCTACAATACTGTGTTGTGCGCATCTGTATTCTAATAGAATAGTAAATGGGAACTTGATCTATATAAGATCATCAATATATTGGTCTGGCCTAAGTTTTCAGACTGTAGCTTTTTAATATATTGTATACAAGCTGCAATACTGTGTTATGCGCATCTGTATTTTAATAGAATAGTGAATGGTAACTTGATCTGTATAAGATCATCAATATATTGGTCTTACCTAAGTTTTTTAGGCAATAGATTTCTAACATATACAAACTACAATACTGTGTTATGCGCATTTGTATTCTAATAGAAAAGTAAATGGTAACTTGATCTCTGTAAGATCATCAATATATTGGTCTTACCTAAGTTTTTTAGGCAGTAGATTTCTAATGTCTACAAGCTGCAATACTGGGATCATCAATATATTGGTCTTACCTAAGTTTTTTTAGGCAGTAGATTTCTAATGTCTACAAGCTGCAATACTGGGATCATCAATATATTGGTCTTACCTAAGTTTTTTAGGCAGTAGATTTCTAATGTCTACAAGCTGCAATACTGAGTCCTCTCCTAATGACATAGGCCCATATACATCGCATTCCTCAATACACTCCAAATTTGATCTATGTTTGGAAATGTGGTAATTTTCTACAGGATGATAAAAGAAAAATGGGCTGCCTACACTTTCTGTCAATGGCTTTGAGAGGTCTTAAACTTCTTGAACATGGGGTTGTCAAGAATTAGTCTACCATCTAGATTAAAGTGCTGCTGTCATATTTTGAATCCTTACGTCAAGCCGTGTTATTTAATTGCAGGAAATATAAGATTGCTAAGTATCTTGCAAAACAACTTCATATATCCGATTAATTGCATGTCCCCGGGAGCACCACAAAAGTTGCAGTTAAAAGGAGCGGCGACTATACAGCTGTCGTTTCATAGAATGCCAGTATACTCTTGTCCGAAAACTTTTGCCATGAAGCACAAGTTGCGATTAAGCGAAGTTGATGGTATTTGAAGTAGCAACCTTTGACCGCTAAGGTCATGTACTATAATGCTGTAGGTAATGTGAACGTAATGCTTCTAAGATTAACTTACTGACTAAACACTTAACATAATGCCAAATCGTAATCCCTGCCTAAGGTAATGTACGGTATGCTTCAACACTTGTGGACTTTCAATATTTTCGTGCACTAGCATGGCTGTGATTTTATCTCGGTGCGTAAAGCCATTGCATTCGTCATGATAACTGTATAAACTGTTCATTGTGAAAAAAAATACTCTAACTTATGCTTGATTCTCATAAATCACTTCTTGAAACGTGAATGTTATTAGATCTACAGGCACTATACTGCATTACAGTCTTGCACATTTTCTTTAGCAGCCATGGGCTTAGCTAAGCAAAAGTCTGTCGTTGAGAAATCAATAGCTCTGTCTTGATTTTTCAGTGATTGATTAAGCTGGATTTAAAGGTGGATCTACTCAGACGGTGGTCTTAGCATTATGGAGAGACTATGAAACTTAGAACCGCCATACTTTATGCAGGATGGGGAAGTCGAACTGTCATCCATAACTAAAACCTGTGCTCCAACCACTACAAAATCGTTCCGACGCCCCTGAACTTCAGCGAGCAGGACCAGGAGTAGTAGAACCTTTTGCACATCATCTACCATCATGGTTTTAAAGAGCTACAACCTCAACTACCACTGTCCGGTGGATGGAGGTTATGGGAAGAAGTTACTTGTGTTCACTACCACCACAGAGGAAGCGAGAGCGAGAAAGGGGAACGGTGAAGGTAAGGATTACATTCATTTTCAGTTCTGCAGTCACTAGAGCTCATTTTCCACCGCGGTTCAGATGCCATAATCACTAATATTACAACAGTGATAAGTATTAATATAACCAGGCTCTCTTTCATGACAACACCGCTATGGTGATGATGTAGTTCATTTAGTCTTAGACTAAACGGTGCTGTCATGAGAGAGGGCCTATAACCACCATCATCTGCACCACCCTTACCACCACCACCACTACCACTACTACCACCACATCACGTTCATCATCATCATCACCACTACATTATCACCACTACTTTTTTTAAAAACCATTGTCCCTATTCCCCATAGCAACAACCATTACCTTTATCATCCTTATCACAACTACCATCACCCACAAACTCACCACCACATCACCAGTACTGCACTGTTTCTGTCACTACCATCACCAGCATATCACCAGTACTGCACTGTCTCTGTCACTACCATCACCAGCATATCACCAGTACTGCACTGTTTCTGTCACTACCATCACCACCACATCACCAGTACTGCACTGTCTATGTCACTACCATAACCAGCATATCACCACTGCTTCTTCTCCATCATCTCTACTCATATCTCCACAATCACTGCCTCTGCCATCTTCTACTCTAATGCCTCCATTACCACATCATCACCACCACCACAACAACAACAACAACAACAACAACAACAACAACAACAACAACAACAACATTTGTCCTTTTCCCCTGATTCCTCCTTTTCTTTATCTTTGGAATCGTCGTCACCGTTCTCACCACCCCATCTTCTATTTCCACCCCTCAGTCGTCGTCTCATCATCATCATCATCATCATCATCATCATCATCATCATCATCATTATTCTCAAAAAGATAGACACTCTCAAAAACTGTGCCTTCAGAAAAAAAAAAATCGAATCATCATAATCATCATCATCATCACCACTACTACTATTACTACAACTACTACTACTATCACCACACCACCACCATCACATCATCGTCATTTTCTCTCCTTGTCTTTTCATACATTTTCATTTTCACCATGGTCGTCACCTCCATTACCACCATCGCCACAACCACAATCACAATCACCACTATCACCTTACCACCCCCCCCCCCCCCCNTTCCCACATTCCCTACCTAACCATTTTATAAAATTCCTCCCTCCACACTATTATTATAAAATTAATGATCCGTACAATTGACGTCACAGAATTCTCTTAAAACCTCCTGCCCTCCTTCATCCACTCTTGCATGCATCGTTCATATTCAGTGGAATGTGAAAACGCCTTTATGAAGACAAAACATGGTTCCAAATATGTAACAAATCCGGTACAATGTGTTTTGAAATTTCAAACTTGGCCATGCACGACCAAACAGATTTTTTTCCCTCAAAACTTCCATCCCTTGCTCACCCACGCTTGCATTATCATTCATATTCAGCAGAACGTTAAAAAACTCCTTTATTAAGTCAACATGGCAAGGTCTAAATCTGTCACAGATCCGGTTATAAAAAATATTTGAAATTTGAAACTTGACGTAGAGTTAAAGAAGGGCTGGAGGTGGTATAGGGTGAGAAAAGAAAAGTGTCAAATATATTACGAGTGTATTTTGCTTGGGACTTTACCTTGTCATTGATCAGATGCTTTTGTGTTGTGTTCGTGTCTATGTGTGTTTGTGTGTGTGTGTGTGGGGGGGGNGTGTGTGTGTGTGTGTGTGTGTGTGTGTGTGTGTGTGTGTGTGTGTAGTTTGTTTGTCTGTGTGTGTATGCGTCTGTGTGTATGTGTGTCTATCTATGTGTGTGTGTTTTGAAGATGACATATTCACTTGAAATCAAGTCGACTCGGTTAACTGCGATATTATCACTAGGAGAGTCATGATTATGCGGATGACGCCAACTAGCCAAACTGATTGTTTTCGGCTGTATTATAGAAATATAATATTATTGTTCTATAAAGCACATATTGCAATTAATGAAAAATGCGATCAAGTGGGTGGTCTCGGTATTGCATAGCTTTCTTGTATTAAGCGGGTATTGACCTATTATACATATTAAAATTTTGACTGCTGTAATTTTTAAAAGAACAATAAAATTATGACACACATTTATAAATGTATAGTGCAGTAGGCCATGTATGTCCGTACACTAAATTCAGAATGGATTAGAACTGTTTTTTTTTCCTTTCGTTAGAAACTAGAGTCATAAATGCTTAGAAAAAAATGTTAGCTGCTCTCTACAATACTCAGTGAATTAAAGAGGGATGGCAAGGGCATAATTATCATGCATGCCTTTAACATTAAGCATGAATCTAAGCTTTTAACGGTGGCAATTCACACACATCAATGAGGGGGATTCACTTTTTGGCAAGAACTGAATGTTGCTGTGAATGCAACCGACGATGCATGTAGCTAGCTGCGTTATAAAGAATTAAGGATAATTGATTCGTAGGCGAAGTGATGAATGAATGTTAATAAACGGATGTGGAGGTTGATAGACTGAGCACAGACCTGTGGATGAATATCGAAGTCTCGACTTGAGCTTTGAAGAATAAAGAAATTAGGTTCATGTAACCCTTGCTCCTGCAATGCAATGGCATGTGGGAAGTATTTATGCAGTAGAAGGAGTGGCGCTTTGGATGGAAGGGTGAAAGAAGCATGTGGATGAGGGCGTAGGTTGATTACACATAACCAACATGCCCAAAATTCACATACACGTTAGTGTTGTGGATGGTAAAGGCCTGATTTGGATACGTAGAAAGAAAGAAAGAAAGAAAGAAAGAAAGAAAGAAAGAAAGAAAAGAACGAAAGAAAGAACGAAAGAAAGAAAGAAAGAAAGAAAGAAAGAAAGAAAGAAAGAAAGAAAGAGAAAGAAAAGCCGGGAGGTTTGCGATTTGGGAGTTTTAATGATAGAGGCACTGGCCGAAAGTTTTACTGGTCTGGGCCATGTCATTTATACAGAATTGTAAGTAATTAAAAGTAATTGTAACACATTCATTGAATTTACCTACAATCATGGTAGTATTTACTTTACTGTGTTACAAATGGAAAGATTACAGAAAGGGAGGGAAAGTGGTCAGTTGGACCGGTAGATAGAGCTAGCTTGGGGTCGCACATCGTCGACTCCGCTCAATCGCAATGTGTTTAACATAAACACTTTCAGAGAACAGAATACTGATTTTCCATTTTATGTAAGAGCCACTGGATAATCGCAAATCCTATTAATCACAATGTCTTCTAAAAAAAATTACCCCCCGAGGAGGTGCGGTCAAGTTGGGTCGACCAGGTGTTCCGTACGATGATGTGAATATGAAGTGTGTAAGCGAACTATGATTTTTATGACTAAATATGGATGTGCTGTGAAGCATGGGCTGTACATCGTAAGCTGTGAATAATTTTTCGGCAGGTCATGCGTCATCGGCCGCTGTGTGTTTCTTCTCCGCATCCTGCTTTCACCCTCCATCACATGTCTGACGTTATTCAGTTTAGACGTACTCCTGTGATGAGTTCACTTATTTGTGTAATGTAATCTTCATACTTGAGTTATTTGCTTACTTTTCTACTAAAGATAGATCTAACTTGGGGGTTGGAGCGTACACAGAACTCTCCGGACAATGCCCTCGAAACCCCTCGGCTATTTTTGTTTTTGATTTGGCTGTTTTAGCGATATTTGGAAAGAGAGTATTGTCACTGGGCACCGCCAATTTCAGTTGACGTCATCACCTGTCCTCTCCTCTCCTAGATAGGGCTTGAGACAATACGTCATTTCTTGTTTTCTTTTTTCAGTTACTTTCTTGACATGCAACCCAGAATGATGTTCTAACTACAATAAGATAATGTGAACTTTGTTGATTCAACATGAAATATTTTTTCCAAAGGCGATGCATCATGTTGTAAACCAATGGATGTAACTAAACATCTTTGCACACAGTGATAGTGGTGCTTATTTGCTAGTTCGGGTAAAAAGTACACACGATTTGCACGCACCCAAATCTTTTTGCTATATATTGCTATGTACTGTCGACTGCCGTCATTCCAGCCCTAATTTTTTGTTGGCTATTCCCAGATAAGCGCCTGATCTTTAAAAAAATACATTACTTTTCATAGCCCATGACAAGTACAGTTTTTTGCTGTGTCTCTTGGTGTGAACCACCCCCATGACAAGCCAGTTGAGGCCTCAGGCTATTTCAGGAGAACAGGGGGTTAGCTCATTGGCAGCCCCTATCTTTTCAAACCTCCGAAAATAGTGCTGCTTTAATTTAACCTTAGCTAGCCAGGGAAGTGATAAGTGCATTAGAACAGGCCACAGCTAAGGTCACTGGGCCCCTGAGAGGGAGAAAAAAAATGATGTGATAAACAGATCACCTGTATTTCTAAGTCCAACTCAAGTGACCACAGAATTAAAGAGCGTGTATAACCACAAAAGCATATCATACTCATCTCATTAAGATGCATTGCTCATCCTCAAGCACACAAATTTCTTTTTCACTCCACCTGACCACAAAGCATACAGATCCAATGTCCAGCATGCTGGTGCGCAAATTATATTTTGGCTTTAGAAAAAAAAAAGCATTTAATGGAATATTTTTATATAGCCTAACATCTATATTAAAGAGTATTACGTTTTACAGTATCGGTAAGGTGGTTCTTGCAGGGAGCATTTATAATTTTTACGTTAATCGAATTTCTTAAGAGTGTACAGTATCTAAAATACATTTTGGCATGATCTACGCATCCCTGCCCTCTTCCCCTAACCCTTTTCCACCAAACAACCACCATACACCTTTCTTGGCTGAGGCCAAATCGCCACCTGGAAATAATATTGTCGTAAATCCTTAAATGACTTTAAGGACTTACGATAGTATTATTTCCAAACGGCGAAATGTTCTCAAACCTTATGAAATAACGCATCCACAAAGCACATAACGGTTTCACTTCAAAACATCGCTAACGTCGCTGAACGTATTGGAAAGAATTGCGCTAGTCTGAATACACAGGGCTTGCGCACCTGAATGCCTCAAGGGCGAGAAAATATTTCAAATGTAAATTTTAATTGATTAAACTGGCACACACATTTCTAAAACGTGTCGTTATTACAAAACCGAGGTTTTATTTTTTCTTTCTTTTCTTAGTGAAAGTTTTTGCATTTCGCTATAGTATAAAATGTTGGGCTATCCTGAATGCAAAGGGAGCTAACCTGCAGGGAGGTAAATGGCGAGCCTGTGTTGATAATCCGTAGGCGGCTTCAGAATTTGGTTTGGATGGAGGCGTTAGGCGTCGACACTTTCGGGATAGGAAATGAAGGGGAGTGGGAGAGAAGGAGAAAGAGAGAGAGAGAGAGAAAGAGAAAGAAAGAAAGAAAGAAAGAAAGAAGGAGAAAGTGAAAGAGAGAGATGGAAAGAGAAAGGGAAAGAGAAAGAAAAAGAAAGTGAAAGAGGAAGAAAAAGGAAGAGAAAGACATAGAGAGAAAGAGAGAGGGAATAGAAAGAGAGAGACAAAGAGAACAGAGAGAGACAAAGAAAGAGAAAAAGAGAAAGAGTAAGTTAGAGAGAGAGAATGAAAAACAGAGAAAGACAGAAAGGGAAAGAGAGAGAGAGAAATAGAGAAAGAAAGAGAGAGAGAAAGAAGAAGGCAGAAAGAGAGAGAGATATAAAGACAGACAGAGATTAGAGAGAGAGAGAGGGGGAGGGAGAGAGAGAGAGAGAGAGAGAGNAGAGAGAGAGAGAGAGAGAGAGAGAGAGAGAGAGAGAGAGAGAGAGAAAATAACTAGTGAGACAAGAAACTATGCTACTCCTTTTCTCCTCCCATTTCAGATATCTAATAGTTACGCCCTCGTCTGTTTTTCTTCCCATAGTAAATGGCTACCTTTCACAGGGAGACGAACACAGGTTTTTCACAGGGAGGACAGTGAAAGTGCTGACAACTCTTTGATCAATTTCACGGTGGGGTCAAGGGTGTCGAGAATGAGTTCTGAAAGACGCCTGAATGGAATCGCTTTTGATACATTACAGTAATAGCCCTTGCTTTCTTCGGTGTTAAAGAGTGTGGAGTAGACTATAGGACATTGAACGGATAAGAGTACACGGAGAAAGGTTGTTAAAGAGATACCCAGTAGGATCATGTACATTCTACACTGATATGAGGTTACTTGAGAAATTCGCATACTCGTTGTTGTGCTCTGATTTATTGTCTTTAACTTTATATAAAAGCAATAATTGAAATTTAACCACAACCTCGAACATCTAAATTTTAAAAAAAATCAAAGTTATGGCCTGGAGTCCAGGAAAGAGATTTTGTAAGGTCTTACCAAAAACTTTTAAAGTTACTTTTAGGGTCTTTGGTATCACTGTGCATTGGGCTAGAGTGACGTGGTAAAAAAGCAGTGGGAATTCTGAGAAAAGAAAACAAATTGGTGAGATCTGTCTGTTCATCATACATTGTTATACACTTCCTTCCTCTGAGCATAAACAGAAATACACATAAGTAATATCTTGTACAAAACATAATGATCATGAACAATAAAACTAGTTAAACTTGTCTAAATGTAGTCCTAGTTTTGAAATATCTTTTCGAGAAACTCATTTCAGAGGTTCCTCTTCCTGGCATACCAATCAGCAGACGCCATAGTCATTTGGCAGATTGCCAACTGGCAAAGTTGCCAGACTGGCTCATTTATGGCCAAATGTTTAAAATGTGCCCAATTTTGATAATGGTTGGCCTCGAATTGTTTTAATTTGGCCCTTTGCTTTCCCATCTTTTTTTAAACCTTGTCCTTTGCCAGTTTGATTACTGACATAATGACTGAACAAAATTACAAAAACAATGATGGTATAATACGTGAAGCTGTGATCACAATGACAAGTGTGCTTCACTGTTTCATTTAGCAAACGCCATAAGGTCGTGTAGGTCAAGGTAGTGAAGGCAAAACGACAAATTAAGACTGTCTTGTCATAATCTTAAATCTTTCATATTGACATACACCTTCCTGTTCAACAAGAACGAAGTTCGGCGAAAGACAGGATCGTGTACCACCTTTTCATTGTCATAAAAGACATGGGCCTAATTCCCCATAAAATTATACCTGCTTAAGTTTTAATAACTCTCCCATGAATTCGAATACTGTTATCAGTATCGACCTGACATTCCGAAGGAAATATATCTTATTTGTAGAACACGTTATTATAACTTGACATGGACAAAATGATTACATATCAATGATGTTTCTTTTCTTTAAGACAAACACTGGTCCATGGAGAAAACATGAAAATACAACTGCCTATCGCTCCTATCCTCCACTGTTTATCCTGACTCGTGTTTGCACAAACCAGCGAACGTCAAAGTCATGTGGTCGCTATGTTTTGATGAAAAAAAAACAACGTGTACTTTGAAATATAGATCCACTCAACATTGTATGAAGCGTTCACCCCATTTATCTATTCATCAATTATATTACTCTTCCTGGTAGAGTCAAAAACCTTAGTATGTATGGGTTGCAATAGAGCGATGACGTGGGTGTAATAGTTGTGTAATACCTTGATGTTCTGTGTGTATGAACTGAGATTAACACACTTCCTACCGTGCCTTGAGGCCTAACTTCGCGAGCGTCTTAAACGCTATGTGGGAATGATGTATAGTCTAGTCTGTCTATATTATAATACACTCGACTTTGCTTTATCGCAACAGCTTTTTATGTAGAGTCTACTTCGATTAATGGCGCTTCACTTAATCAAAACATCCACTTAATTGCAAATCATTTCAAGTAACAGGATACTATAATCTCTATATATGTAAAAGTCAGTGGATACTCAAAACTACGTTTAATCCAGACTTTTGCCATGCTCCTAAGGAGTTGCGATTAAAAGGAATGTACATTATAAGACATTTTACCTTCCTCGTAGACTTCGCAAGAGAACTCAATATTAAATCTCAAACTAAAGATAAGGATGGCAATGCTGTAAGTCCACGTATAAGGCACATGTGCATTGGAATTTCAGAAATGTTATTGATACGCCTTCTTCTTCCTTAGACATGACTGTCAGTGTTTAGGAGTGGTGAATTCAACAGTTATTATACACGGGCACTCAGCAAAATATAGTCCTCGACATCTGCAGCAACGAGACAGAGATTTGTGATTTGTTGTGTCCCAAAAGTTCTGATAATGAATGCGCACTTTTGGCGATTCAAAACCTGTGGCGTAACGGCTTTGTGCGTTGAAAATACCACGTTCCGCAGTATCAGGAAGTTGTGTATAAAAATGTCACTAAATCTACCCTTTATCTGTAGAGATCTGCACGAAAACTTAGTGCCTTGTACGTGCATTTCAGAACAGACCCAAAATTTCCATCAAGTTTTCATTCAGACTGGTTGGCAATCCAATAAATTCTGCTTGAAAGCCAACAACAGCAACAACAACAACAACAACAACAACAACAACAACAACAACATGACTGAAGGGATAACGCCCTTTGCTGGGGTAGTAATACATATACTGTACCATGTTTTACATACTTGATCTTAGAATACCTAACCCAAGCTAAGTCTCTGCTAGAAGCATTGCTATAGTCGAGGTTGAGAGAGGAGAGCGGTGTCCCTGTCGTGTGCAGTAGTAAACAAGGAAGAAGTTTTAACAAAGTTTTGAGTGCTTTTATTTCTCTAACATAAAGTTTTTAACCTGTGCTCCTAAATTCGTTTTTTTTTTTTTTAAATCAATTATTATTTCTGTTGTAAATTATGACACACCTTTACTTTTTACAGCTGGTCACAATTAATACGTCCACTGAATTGCAAATCTATTCTTAAAGTAAGGGTAATAAAGAAATCATCATAAAAGATAGTACCTGTATTGAGATTATTGCGTTGGACGTTGTAAACAAAGTGGATTGTAAATATCTTTCAGNTCCAGGGCCGTATAACAGAGGAAGGGGGGGGGGCACTAGCCTAAACAAACAACAAGCATCACAAATGTTACAACCTAACTCAAGCTAAGTCTCTGCTAGAAGCATTGCTATGGCCGAGGTTGAGAGAGGAGAGCGGTGTCCCTGTCGTGTGCAGTAGCAAACAAGGAAGAAGTTTTAACAAACGTTTTGACTGCTCCCTTTTCTCTAACATAAAGTTTTTAATCTGTGCTCCTGAATTCGTTTTTTTTTTAATCAATTATTATTTCTGTTGTAAATTATGACACACCTTTACTTTTTACAGCTGGTCACAATTAATACGTCCCCTGAATTGCAAATCTATTCTTAAAGTAAGGATAATAAAGAAATCATCATAAAAGATAGTACCTGTATTGAGATTATTGCGTTGGGCGTTGTAAACAAAGTGGATTGTAAATATCTTTCAGCTAAGAAGGAATGGTTCGAGGCAGGCAAAGAATGCAGAGGGAACGAGCGAACGAAAGGGAGGGAGGGAGTGAGGGAACCAGGGAAACCGAGGAAAGGAGAGAAACACATCAAGCAATGAATGAAACAACGGAGCCCCACCCTTTACCCTTCCCCTAGGAAAAGATAAAAACAGCGTAGGGATAGACTACATACAACAAACTGAACTCAGGTATCCGTCATTTTTGTTAGAGAACAAGTGAGTTTAGCCGAAAAGACTCTGGCTCGGCCAAAAGCCGGATAATGTCATTCGCCAGTAGTTCACGTTATGGCATAGACCAGAAGTATCCAACCACTGCACTGGGCCAAAATTGTTTTTTTTTTATAACGCCTATGTTATGCATTATGATGACACATAAATCAAACTTTTAGATGTTGTCCTAGAATACAAAACTCCACCCTCTCTCGTCATCAGCAAAGCACCAGGGATAGGCCAAGCCAATGCTTATGGAAGATGACAATGTAAAGTTGACAGTGGGTGGGAGGATGTATGGCAGAGTATGTGCTCGTGCCTTCTAATCCTTAAGGAGTGAAATGGAACCGTCTTGGGTTGGGCTGTATCGATTTCGTTGGTCTATTTATTTCGGTTTCCTCGAGTTGTTGGTTAATAATTGATGTGGGCGAATATTGGGCGGTGTCGTTGTACCATTCTGAGGTGTGGGGGCAGGGAGACGAAGACATTCGGGACTTCAGCTATGGTAGTTGTTGTTTTTTTTGTGTGGATTATATAACCATGGGAGTGCAATGGTAGTAGTAGTAGTAGTAGTGGTTGCTGCTGTTGTTGTTGTTGTAGTAGTAGAAGTGGTATGGTAGTAGTAATAGTAGAGGAAGTAGTAGTAGTAATTGTAGTATTACGAGTATATATGATAAATAGCAATAGTAGCAGTAGTAGTAGTAGTTGTTGTTGTTGTTGTTGTTGTTGTTGTTGTTGTAGTAGTAGAAGTGGTATGGCAGTAGTAATAGTAGAGGAAGTAGTAGTAGTAATTGTAGTAGTATTATATAAGAAATAGCAATAGTAGCAGCAGCAGTAGTAGTAGTAGAAGTAGTAGTAGTAGTAGTTGTTGTAGTAGTAGCAGCAATAGTAGCAGCAGTAGTAGTAGTAGTAAAAGTAGTAGTGGTAGTAGTGACAGTAGTAATAATAGTAGTCGAAGTAGTAACAACAGCAGCAGCACAGCAGCAGTCAAGTAAACGCTGCTACTACATCAGAAACATCATCATCATCATGACCCACCGGCAGCAGCAATGTTATAATGTAACCGAGGGGTGGGAGAAAGACAAAAACTAATAAGTGAGATAGTGATAAAAAGAGAAAGAGGAAGTCGGACAAAGCGAGGGAGAGACAGAGAGAATAAGAGAGAGAGCAAGAGAGAGAGAGAGAGAGAGAGAAAGAGAGAGAGAGAGAGAGAGAGAGNGAGAGAGAGAGAGAGAGAGAGAGAGAGAGAGAGAGATTATCCGCCTCCACCTATAAGGTGGTGCCAAGCTTGCACCGCTAATCACACTGTTCCTAATTTGGCACTGGGATTAACGTATGTTAGCCAACTCTTATTCACCTAATATTTCGAACATTCACGGTCGCCACATTCAAAGAATGGGAGTGTACTAGTTGTACGAATGACCTCAACAATCCCAAACCTTGCCACAACGATCATTCAGCATATTTTTTTTCTCTCCAGCCTGGATTCTAATTCCAGAACAAATCAGTCTATTGTCAAGATCTTTTATTTGCTGATAAGACAGCACTGCACCTTGTGTAAACAGAAATGGTTGGTAACTTTAGTACAGTGGAACTTGAATATATTATGGAATCACCGTTCCTTCCTAAGAGAAGAGGCTGTCTTAGACAGGCGGTGGCCAACTGACACAGGTTGATTCTTTTTGTCAAGATATACAGAAAACCTTTTCCCCTCTTGTTTTTCAATTCCACATTCCACCTCTTGTTTTTCAATTCCACATTCCACTGTGGAACTGAAAAACAAGAGGGGAAAAGGTACTACTGCTGTGAAATTGAAAAACAAGAGGGGGAAAGGTTTTCTGTATATCTTGACAAAAAGAATCAACCTGTGCCAGTTGGCCACCGCCTGTCTAAGACGGCCTCTTCTTTTAGGAAGGAACGGTCCTTCCCGTGGAAACTCACTCAAATCAGATAGGAAGATTGTCTATGAGTGTGACGATGTGGAAATATGAATGAGCTTCCCTGAAACGCAGTCGCCTTGACAGGTGGTCGCGATAAACAGGCGGTCGCCAGACCAAATTCGACTGTATGACACAGAATCTGAACATGGCAGAGCGAGTATTTACTTTGCTCTTCAAAGGGTCTTGAAATTAGATGCCTGTTAAAGCAAAACCAAAAAAAAGGTGCGTGCGGTCTACTGTCACGCAAGTTGAGATAACAAGCAAGTGTTCATTATGAAGCCAACTCGTTTTGGTCTTCATTCTATGTACCAAATTAGCATTACTATAACAGGCTTTGAATATCGATATATGGGTTAATGATAACATACATGTATTGTCTAATTTATCGTCCATCCCGCCATTTTGTTAAATGTTATTTATTTTGACCGCACATTTTAAACCTACCGTCCACTGCGGTTTGACTTTGCGCATGACCAATAAACTTGCTAAACGTGTTCAACCTGCTAAGCGTGCATTTTGTGCAATATTTTTTTTTAACCCGAGTGGAGCAGCTCATCGACCTCAGCTATGGCCGAAAAGTTCAGAGCTTTACTGTAACTCGCCCACCAGCCAAAAGTTCGTCTATACTGTGGCAACAAAACAAAGAAAGAAACCTGGACACTTGCCTAGCCTATCCTTACGAGCGGCCATGTTTGTGACACACAAAACGAACTGAATGTCTGGGTTTTCATGCGTCCCTAGACTCTTACATCAAATATGCCTGGCTGCACATTCAATGGCTCAAGGGAAAAAGAAATTAAAGTGCATGTTGCCATATTAGGGAACGACATTCCATCAACGATCGTTTTCAATATAATTCATCCTTTTATGTTAACTCCTTGAATAAAAAATGGCTTCTAGCAACTTGTTCCGGATGAGAAAATGGTACAACGATTTCATCAAAAGAACAGGCTCAAAAACGTGTTTGGTTTTTTTTTTTTTAAAAACCAGGTGAATGCAGCTTCGGGCATTCAGCGAAGTGAACAATATGCCCGGTTGGCTTTTTGCAAGGCTACTTTTTTTTTTATTTGCGTATTTTCTTCTTTTGTTCATCCGTTTTAAAATTTTATGTTGCTGGGATATTATATTGCTAATGTAAATACGTTCGGGATAAAGTAATACGAGTTTTTGAATACCAGGAATGTCAGTGTTTAGTATCGTCGTTTATAAAAGCTGAGAAGCTGAAGATAAGGTCTTCGACGGATAAGACCAGAGGTGGATAAAGGTGAAGTGCTTTTGATCAACGACAACTGTCATGCACAGAAACCACACCTACCATGTTGAATAGACCTCACACTTGAGACTGATTTATTCAAAAAAAATCACAAAAAGGAGGTACAACAGTCTGCGGAGGTGTTCACAAAAAATGTTGACAGTTTCTTCACAATTTGTCAAAATGACTCTTTATATGCAAGTAATGATATGTCCTTTTGCAATTGTGCCGAAGTGTAAGAGGCAGCGGCAACAGCAGCGGCAGCAGCAGCAGCAGCAGCAGCAGCAGCAGCAGCAGCAGCAGCAGCAGCAACAACAACAACAACAACAATCAGGAAGAGAATTTTAAAACACTGAAGAAGATACAAGAAAAAGGATAAGGAAGAAAACAAAAATAAGCGGAAACAGTAAAAAAAAAAGAAGGAGAAGAAGAAGAAGAAGAAAAAGAAGAAGAAGGAGGAGGAGNAGCAGCAGCAGCAGCAGCAGCAGCAGCAGCAGCAGCAGCAGCGGCAGCGGCAACGACAACAACAACAACAACAACAACAACAACAACAACAACAACAACAACAACAACAACAACAACCACAGCATCAGGAACAGAAATTGTAAAACACTGAAGAAGATGCAAGAAAATGGATAAGGGAGAAAACAAAAAATGAGCGGAAACAGTAAAAAAAGAAGAAGGAGAAGAAGAAGAAAAAGAAGGAGAAGAAGAAGGAGGAGCAGAGGATGTACTGAGACCATTAAGGCCTGATATTTTCTCGACATAATTCCTTCGCTGTCACTCAAAAGGTATCTCTAAAGAATAAACGACCTTTCTGATCTAACGCTACCATCAAAACACACCTAACCTCATGTCTGTAGCAAGGGGTGAATCTAATGTGGTTCCCTTATAAAAGAACTCAAGCACAATCTTTTGAAACTCCATCATTATTTTGCTGGGTTTAGGACCCGAATGGACGTTAAGATTGTAAAGACCTGGCGGGTTGTCGGGTAACTTAAGCCTATTAGTAAGAGAAGGACATTGTGAAAGGGGTGTGTAATTTTCTGGCTATATACAGGGTTTGTGGATGGAGGGTTGTAGATCAAATGAGGAGAGTTGAAAGGAAGAAGAAAAAGGAAGGAAGAGAGAGGGAGAAAAGAAGAAGAGAGAAAGAGAGAGAGAGAGAGAGGTGGGGGAGGGTGTGGAGAGAATGGGCTAGATATTGCCCATGTACCACACTTGTGGTGTGGGCTTATTTCTAACAAAACTTGTTAAACTTGTTGATAATAGGGAAGGGAGTAGAGACAGAGGAGTGAAAAGCAATAAAGGAAAATCACGCAGAGACAAAGTAATATTTACAGGATTAACTTTATCCTGTTTCGCAAAGCACAGCAGGTTTGTGCAACTGCAGTGGCTTTAAAATCCAAACAAGCAGGAATTGAGTCAGAGGTGATTTCGAGAAACAGAAAGTGAAAGTATGTTGTATCTTATATTGTCATATATTTAAAACATCCATAACATCTTGTCACATCTCTCGCTCTTAAAAAACCAACAACCTGTAGATGTAGACTGTCGTACCACCTAAGAGAAGTAATATTATTCTTTATCCTGACCTTCTCTGTGAACCGCAACATAGACCAGTTTTTCAAGTTACTTTTCTTCCCACCAGCTTTTCTATCTTTAGTGTTATGAATACAATATCGAAATCCCCTGTACCTCCTTTCAATATACAGTACATAGTATTATCATTTAAATGAACACCTGTAAACAAAATACTATTTTACAGTTCTCTGAGGAAGAATACAAGGTGACCCATAAAAGTGAAGCTGCCTTTTTCCGTGCTTGACTTATATTCAAATTTTTTGGCTGTTTGGCCTTTGCTTTGGATTTAAATTACTGTTTGCCTGTGAATAACATAATTCATCACATCAAACAACAAAGTAGCGGTTCATCCTTGAACTGTTTTAAATTTAGGTGACTTCAAAGAGCTTGTTGCTTTATTTTAAGCAGCTTTTCTGACTTGAATTCTGTGGCATATGGCAACTAAATTAAAGCTACTGCCCAAACCACATGTATAACGCTAGTGCAGATATTTTACCTGGCAATTAATTTGTGTCAAATTCGGAGAAAACCAGGATCGTGTGTAGCCTTTGTTTCGGCATAAAGTCACCTAATTAAATTCCTCAAACACTATGTCCCGCACTTAATTGTTTGTTTGTTTGTTTGTTTGTTCTTAATCATGAATCCCGATACCGTCCTAAAATTTTGAAGAAAATAAATGAGAGCTTCCTCATTAACGATGGGATCTCTTACCGTCGTAAGAATTACTTTCGTGCATCGGTGGTGAATGCACCCTCAGTAACTTGAAGAGTTACTGTATACCAACACGGAGGAAATGTCAAGGGCTGTTTCAGCCTCCCATTCGACCTGCTCCAATTCCTGTTAACAAATTTATACCGGAGGTTTCAAAGGCTTGACTGCATGGGCTCCAAGCGAACTTTACGAATTTTGTTTACTATACATAAATTCAACACGTTTGTGATAGACAGTTCTCAAAAAAAAAAAAAGGAGTGGGGTGGAGGGGATCTGTTTATCTCTTTGCGAATATGCCAGAGATGCACCGCACCAGGCAGTCATAATTGTGGGGTTTTCCGAAGAAGTCTGTGGTCGTATGTATAATCCTTACGTTAGTAAACGCTTTGCGGTAACCACGGGAAAAGTCCAAAATATTACAGTAGTAGTATTCACTGTGGCTAACGCAATACGTTAACTTACGGCCACTGATGTGTTTATAACTTATTATCGAATACTGTAATTTTATAATCTTTGTTATTTTTTCGTTTCACCTTTCGTTTGGTTCCCTTAACGTAATGTTCCCTAGGGCATAGGTACCCTGTTCAGGGAAATTCACAAGATGTTGAATGTTCTGCTTATTATTCAATGGAAGACGACATCGAGAACTGAAGGGTCCATTCTACTTTGTCCTTGAGACCTTTTCCAAGCTGGACTGAAAGGACATTAGAAAGTGAAAATTCATCTAAGTCCTTGGCTTTGCAGAGTACATTTCGACATTTGAAACACCCTAAGATAGAATGGAATCTTCCCTCACATTGGTCATCATTCATGTAGCATAGTAGTAATAGTGTAACTCGGTTAAGTTCATTCTGAATTGGAAGGGGAGTCCACGATGGACATAAAAAATTCAAAACGACCTCAAGTCGTCGGCGGGACATTGGTCGTTTTTGCTTTACTGAATTTCCTTTGTGTATGAATAATAAAATGACCATTTCATGCACGGTAGAGTTCACCTGTTTGGCTGGGCTGATGTAAACTGACCATGACGGGACATCGACAGCCAGCAGTCGAAATGGTCATTGTAACCGCTTAGGTGAAATCAGTGTTATACGCTGTCTCAGGTCCTTTAAGGATTGTATTTTCAATGCCGTAAGCTTTCTATCAATTCTATGCCCTTGCGCCGTGTTTTGGGGTTTGTAAATGTGGCTGGATAGACAGGTTGACCTATCTCAGAGATAAGAAGTTTGAAAACTAGGCTCTTTTTATGTTTGCTGCAACCCACTACATCTATCAAATGTCACAGATAAAGAACGTCACAAAGCATCGGTTAAAAAAACCCAAAAAACTCAGTTTCAAGTTCAATTTATTTATTCGAACCCAGAATATCGGTGGTCAGACAATGATAATGCATGGCAAGTACATAGACAAAGCAATATAACAGCATAGTAAATAAAGGAAATGACAATGAGTAACAAAACCCCGACACAGGAATAGACTATTCTCCAGGCTGGATAGTGTTAACATTGAGTATGGCTGGGGAGGAAAAATGGCACCAAAGGTTGTGGCATTCATATCTTACGTTGTCTAATACAGTATTTATTCCCTCTCTTGAAAACTCACTCAAATGAGAAAGACCAACTGCCCATGACTGACGATATATATATATATATGCAAGATTTGTCTCTGTGATGATGATTTTGACGAAAAGTACCCGTTTCCTCTTCCGGCAATGTCCCACTCATGTAACTTCTCATTATTACCCTAGCAGAACAGACTACTAAGTGTCTTTCTCAAGTCCAAGGAGAGCATACAGTTTTTGCTGCTAATTTATTTACGTTTTAGCATAATATATACAAGTACAGTGGAACCCTGATAACACAGCTATCCTTCGGATCAAGTTAATGAGGTTATGTTATCAGAAGTTTTGCTTATCCAGAAAGCTGTTTATAAAAGGAGAAAAAACAAAAACAGAAGAACCAGCCATTTGGGACTTTTGAAAAAGAGTTGCTAAGAAGGATTTTATGTTAGGCTGTGGTTATGTGGTTATCATAGCTTTCACTGGAGCAGCGTGGCCTAATGGTTACGGCGTTGGACTCAAGATCTAAAGGTCCTGAGTTCGATTCCCGACCACGGTCATGTTGTAAGTACCTTGGGAAAGCATTTCATTCACATTTTCCTCAGTCCACCCGTCTGTAAAATGGGTACCTGGCTATAGGCAGTGGAAGATATTGTCAGAATGCTAGTGATCAGCGCCTATAAATGGCAGCGGCACTGTATGCTCCCCAGGGAGTCGAGAAAGTCCTAGAGTGATCAGGCCTGCTGGGGTAATAATAGTGTGAAGTCGCATGAGCGGGCATTACCCTGGATATGAGACTTATAAACTGCATCATTATTATTATTATTATTACTATTATTATAGCCAGGTGTCTTTATTACAGGCGGTCAGATAGAGGAAAATTCTTTCCCACGGGGTGTTCAAGGTAAGACTCGAACACTACAGGCTCGCTTTCGAAGGGGTTAGGCGCAGGGTGGAAAGGGGAGGGAAGAAAGATAGTATACTGTGTTATAACTCTAGGACATGATGAAAAAATGCCCTGTCCACTTGCTTTATGATATTAACGCCTGAGTGGTTAACCTTCCAGTCATAACCTTCGTTTATGGCCAACTTGTTCAAGGTGGCCTGTAGTAGTTGAAGTACTAGATATATTATGGGACTGTTTCCACCTGATCAAGCAACAGTCTGTTTTCCTCCCTTAGGTGTTATAGCTGGTGTTGCCCCCCTTGGGGCCATTTCATTTCATTAACGTGCTAAGATGTTAAGGAAAAGCAGGTAGGAAGGAAAGAAAAAAAAAAGTATAAAAGAGGTAAACTTAGCTAGTCCTTCAAAATCATTACTCCCCCCTTTCCTCCCCTCCTCCCCCGCGGTCCCGAAAAAAAATCAAAAACTCACATATACACTCTCTCAATGTAGCTGCCTCTTATATTGTCCCACCCGACTCCCACTGTGACACTTTTCTTTGTCACTGCTGACAAGTATAATATGAGGAGTCTCTGATGTATTTACAATCATTTTAAATCTATATTAATAAAACACTTCAGCCAAATTTGTGTCACACATTTCTTGAGAACTACGTAACGTAAAAACATACGGTTTTCACCTAAATTCGTAGAAAAATACACAAAAGGTACTATACACATCAGTCCTCTTTATTTTCTTTACCCTTTAAAAAAAAAAAATAATGTGTATAGCAACGAATTCCAATCTCCGATAGATCTTTTCAATCCGCCCGATTCGCCAATCGTCCAACTTTTTCACGGAGTCTAATGCATTCGTCTGTGATGCCTTTCGGTGCGCTAGGTATTCTTTCGCCGCTGGNAACATATATGATGAGTCTCTGATGTATTTGGAATCATTTTAATTTTGAAATAACAATCGAAGCAAATCGACTACCCTGACACTAATCATCTCCCGTTCAAAAAACGAAAGTTGCATCTAGACCTATTATTTGAAAGATAATCTTTGTTTTTAACTGAACATAATATTTGAAATCACGCGGGAAACCGATTATTTAACTTAAGCAAGATTTGTTTTTCTCGTTTGTGCACCAGTCTACAACATTTTCTTGCCCTAGAGCAAGACGTGATTTTAATGTATGCAACTTAATGACGTGATCATTTTTTACGTCTTGCACCTTTCGCTCTTACAAGTTTTCGACGTGACTAATATACTGTCACGCAAGGCATGCATCAAAACACTCTCATTCATACCGTAACGAACTGTCATGACTGAGAGTAATCGAAAAGATGGTCCTGTTTCGCTTTGAGGAGAGTAGAACAATGTCTTCGCATAAACTTGATGATGCATGATAAACATGAAATACAAGATGTAACTACTTCATTTCTGCCAAGATCTTAAAATGTCTTTCAGCCAGGCAAAATGAGGCTTAAGTCGGTGTTTTGTGTGTTGTTGTTTTTCTTTGTGCAAAATCAAGTTACTGGTGTCATATGAAAGCGTGCGTATTCATTATGTTAGAAAAGAAAAAGCCAGAGCAATATTCCAGCCCAAGATATCGTTGTGTGAAATGGTAAGGGGTTATTCCTTGCTGTGGAAAATTATGAGAAAATCGCGATTGGAGATCAAATGTATACTGTGTAAATAATCTAAGAAGCCTAACAAAACACTCAAATTTTTCCACAGTAAAAGACTATGTAGCCCTTAAAATCAGCGTTGTTATGTACAGAAATCAATTTGATCTCAATATCCGCAACAAACAAAAATTTGATACCGGATAGCGATATTCACTTTCAGAACTTGACATCTCATAATATCCTTAGTTTAGCGACATAAGTCTCATTTTGACTGGCTGCAAGTCAGTTCACGAGCGTACCACCTTTATGCTTTAAGGTCCCAAATTCTTGGACCCCTCCTTCCCCTTTACCTCTCGTCTACACTTGGAACGAAGGGCAGAGGGATACGTGTGTGTGCTGGATACGATTCTGACTACATAACCTACACAATTACATTACACAATAACTTGTTTATGTGCGTCATCACCGTCTCTGGTTGTGTGTGCTAATTCCCGTGTAAGGGGCCGTGAAAAGAGACTTCAAAAGATTGGACATTTTTCAGGCTATGAGATCATGAACATTTACGGGGTATATAAAAAGGAGAAGGTGAGAGAGAGAAAGAGAGAGAGAGAGAGGAGAGAGAAGAGAGAGATGGAGAGGAAGGAAGGAAGGAAGGAAGGATGGAAGAAGGGAGGAAGGAAGGAAGGAAGGAGTGTAGGAAGGAAGAAGGAGTGATGTAAATAATAAATAAATAAATAATAATAAATACGACTTTATTTATCCCGTAGGCAAATTGTTTTACAATGTCATACAGTGTTAAACATCTCATTCATAATACAACACATATAACAACACACATCACACATGTAAATACCTAATATTACAAATGAAATGCATAACAAAGTCATTGCTGGTCGCCAGCGGTGCAGCGCCCCGGTCCCCCCAGCTCTAAAGCCAGGTACTCATTTACACCTGAGTCGAGTGAGGAAATGGAAGCGAAGTGTCTTTCCCAAGGACACTACAACGTAAACCGCCCAGCTCGCGAGTCAAACACATAAACCTTAGACTTGAAAGTCTTCAGTTTCTGAGTACGACTTACAAACCGCACGGCCACATGTAGGATGTTACCTAGTGTAACGCAGCATTATCGAATTGCTGTTTAAAATTTTATGGAATCAACCCCACTTCATCGCAACTTCTTGGCGATGTAAAGATCTTCCAAGACATTTAACTTAACACAAGCGAAACACGTTTTTTTTTTTCCGTTTGTTTGATTGATTGACGAGACTAATAATAGATCTAGTGGCACATATTTGAAATTCAGCCAGGGGCTGAAACGGCCTAAGCTATACCACTTCAGCAAATTTTGTCAATGGAGTTTTTGCCATGCAGTCGTTTCTATCACCTCCAGTCCCCTGCCCCCACTCGTTTTTTTAACTTCTCATGAGAAATTTGTTATAATAGAGCATTCGTCAGAATAATCAGTATATAAATAAAGCATCGAATGCCGTCACCCACGCATTTTTTTTTTTTTTGCATGCTCACATACACACACCTTCCTTTTGGAAGAGGAAAGCATACACGGCTTTCTCTAACAACTGCACCGATTTAGTCGAAATATCGATATAGTGCATGGTTTGTCTATGACTAAATGAACTGTATCTTTATCGTTGCGGTGCTGTCCTTAGACATTGCNTAAATAAAGCATCGAATGCCGTCACCCATGCATTTTTTTTTTTTTTTTGCATGCCCACATACACACACCTTCCTTTTGGAAGAGGAAAGCATACACGGCTTTCTCTAACAACGGCACCGATTTAGTCGAAATATCGATATAGTGCATGGTTTGTCTATGACTAAATGAACTGTATCTTTATCGTTGCGGTGCTGTCCTTAGACATTGCCGCATACCCATTACACGGTAGTTTTGGCCATACACTCGCTACAGCCATTTTGATAGCCTTGTCCCGTCCGCTCTTTTAAGTGCACTCATCAGAATCGACATGAATACTAAATTCATCATCGACTACCATTACCCATGCTATTTTTTGTTTCACCCACATACATACATTCACACATTTCTCGCTCCCGTTTGAAAGAGAAAAGCATACATAGTAGTTCTGGCCATGCAGTCGCTACTGCCACTTCCATGCCTAACCCTACCCATTCTTTAACTTGTTGTGAAAAATGTGATTGTAATATTGCATTCGTCAGAATTGACAGAATACTAAATATACAGTATCATCGACTACTGTTGCCCATGTTATTCTATTGCACGCTCAAATACACACGTTTCCCGTTTGAAAGAGAAAAACATACATAGTAATTTTGGCCAAATAGTCACTACTACCACCTCCATACCCCTGCTCCATCTGTTCTTTTTACTTCTTATGAGAACGGAGTTAGAACAGTCACTGTGCACTTGTCAGAATATATATATTCACATTCAGACATCCAGCGGGCTTCCAAAAACAAAGCACCTCGAAGATATTTTTTGTTCTTTTTTTATTTCTGATCGAAGACCGACCCAATAAAATCAATCGCCCTAGCACTCAATCATCTCTGAAGTGGACTTTCCGTACAACTCGCCAAGCTGCAGCGCTATTGATACGGCTACGGCCTATAGCGACGGTCACGACAAGCCAGTCAGGTCTGTTATTTCTAGAAGACTCCTTTTAAACGCAACGGCACGAAGATCCTCTTAAAGCTACGCTCGGTTCTTTGTAGGTTTTTGGTATTAGACCAGTAGGCCTGGTGCCAGTGTATGTGTATGATGGCATAAATCATGTTAGTTCTCCATCCATCCATCCATCCATCCATCCATCCATCCATCCATCCATCCATCCATCCATTCACCCACCCACCCACCGATCCATCCATTGATCTCCATCCACCTATCCACCTATCTGTCTCTTTTTCTCTCTGTCCACCTTGCTGCCTTTTATGATACACATCAACTCAAGTTTTAACAACATTTACCTTATCTGTCTTTCAGACCTACCAGCTAGTGAACTACGCAAACAGGCAGAGGAGGAGCATCGCAAGTTTTTGGAAAAGTTCCCATTGGGTAAAAAAAAGGTGAGTCAGGTATACCGACAGAGGACAAAGTAAAGGACAAATAGACAGATAGAATACGAAGTGGCAAGCAGACTAGCTTGTAGGCTGCAGACTTGGTCACTCACTCACTCACTCACTCACTCACTCACTCACTCACTCACTCACTCACTCACACTCACTCACTCACTCACTCACTCACTCACTCACTGATTAAGTGATTGACTGATTGACAGACTGGCTTCCCCCATCCCTCTCAATCAATCAATCAATCAATCAATCAATCAATCAATCAATCAATCAATCAATCACAATCAATCAATCAATCAATCAATCAATCAATCAATCAAAACCGTTTGTGCAAATCTCCTTAATATGTGTATGGTCAAGAAAATTTTGTTACTGTAATTATTCTCCAAGGAAATAGCTCCCTGCATTAATTCCATATTTTTACCAAACATAAACGACAAGGCATAATCCCGATTAAACAGACGGCAGAATATGTAGCATTTCTAATACCGCACCCATTTTCCATTCGAAGAAGTAAAACATGCACAGTACGGATCATAATATCCTATTGTCTTCACGTTTACTTCATTTCATCGATTACTTCCCCTGCATTCACACCTATTCCTAATCAACGCTTGTAACGATGTTAGCACACGCTATAGCCGAGTAAGTTGCTAGGATATAACTCAATAACATCATCAGGCAGTTCGATAAGGACATGTACTCACGATAGAAAGTGATCGTTAATTGCAGTACAGGTATGCACATGCACAAGGGACGGAAATCAGATGAAAGATTTAGAGTATTCATGATCTGTGACCGTATGATAATCCTTATGTTGGTGTACGCAATGCGGTAACCACGGGAAACTCCCAAATCATTAGTAGTGTTTACGTAGTTAACGCAGTTTGTTAATGAATATATATGGATTGTGCATACAGGTTTTTTTTTAAACTCGCATTATCGAGAGATGCTCTTAGACGCCCAAATTATCATGGTTGTCAGCATCTATTGTTTTTTTTTCCTTCATTATTTCATTTACAATGGTTTGAGAGGCATGTTTCCAAGGAATATAAATGTCTGAAACGGGCCGTAGCTGCCTTCTCCTGCTCCCCCATCGCCCATTGCTTTCATACCACCATCCCACCCCCAACACAATACACTATGTCGATAGTACCAAGATACTGACTGACCTGTATATCAAAGTTCGGCAACCTTTACATACTAGATCTAGTCGAAAATGTGACTAGAATCACAGAAAAAAACATCTACAGAAACACTAATCCGTGTTATTGGTGTCACGAGTTCATACCCGCTATGTCTTCATATGAATCACATTGTTTTTCTCCCGCGGACAACATCGACCTTGTTTGTAGGTTAAGTGCTCCACCATAGTAGCTGTGTTTTAAGAGTATGGGTCTCTGGCCAGTAATGGCATTTCGCGACGCCCTGAAATAGACTTAGCCATTAGTTCTTCTGTAGATTTTGTATGTTCTGTGACTAGAACTGTATGACCTTGTTTTTTTTTAGGTTGTTCCCCAGAGCTCATCAGAGAGTCGTCCTGAGCAGCAGGAGGAGTACAAGAGCCGCGAGCATCATCTTGAGAGAGTGCACAGGGAGAGCCTGAGAGAGAAAGAGGATACCATTGCCAACCTCAGAGATGTCATCCTGGAACATGAGAGGAGGATGGTGGAATTGGAGAGCCAGACAGATGGTGAGTCTCTCTCTCTCTCTCTCTCTCTCTCTCTCTCTCTCTCTCTCTCCCTCGCTCTCCCAACTCTCTTTGGGACCTTTCATATGGCTATAACTCGGTGTCGGTATCGTCTTCGTCATTTGTCAGCTTGATTATCAGTTGCTCTGTTGTGGCTCCGTCTGGATATCTATGTGATTGTAGACTGTCCATCTCCCTGGCTTGTATGCCTATCTGTCTAACCAAGCGTTTGCTTGTCTGTCTTCTCACCTGTCTACTTACCTGTGTCACTGTTTTGCGTCTCCCCCCGTCCGCCTATCTACTGTTTGCCTATCTACTGCCTGCTTGTCTCTCTCTTTTATCTTTTTGCCTGTGGCATTTCTCCACCTATCTGCCTGCCCATCCTCTGATTGTCTGGCTGATTGCTTGTCTGTATGTTTGTCTGTCTACATGTCTGTCAATATCCAAATATCATTCATCATCAAATTATTATACTGGTGTCCTGAAATCCCCAGGAAACATCAGTGCTCAACAGAATCGACCTGTGGGCGGTGCATATTGCAGCCCTACGCAAAAACTGTTGGACCAGGTTGAAAGACTGCAGGTTGAGAAAGAGGCGCTTATGAAGAGGGTAAGGACAGCAGCTTTGTGAGGAAGGGAATAGGGTTGGAAGGAGGAAAATTGGGTCGGGGAGNGGGGGGGGGGGGGGGGGGGGGGGTGGAGAATTCTTTAGATATAAGAAGGATGAAAAGATCATGAGTGAGTGAGTGAGTGAGTGAGTGAGTGAGTGAGTGAGTGAGTAAGTGAGTGAGTGAGTGAGTGAGTGAGTGAGCGAGCGAGCGAGCGAGCGAGCGAGTGAGTGAGTGAGTGAGTGAGTGAGTGAGTGAGTGAGTGAGTGAGTGAGTGAGTGAGTGAGTGAGTGAGTGGAGTGAGTGAGTGAAGGACTGAGTGAGTGAGTGAGTGAGTGAGTGAGTGAGTGAGTGAGTGAGTGAGTGAGTGAGTGAGAGAATGAGTGAGTGAGAGAATGAGCAAGCGAAGGAGGAGAGGGACGGAGCGAATGAGTGGATGGGCGGAAGGAATGTCACTTTTAAGTGCCTATTTCTCATTTGTCTCTAAGGTGGCGGAATTGGAGTGTCGAGAAGCAGCAAAATATGAATCGAGCGGCAAACATGAACAATATCAGGTATAATCTAGCTAGAGACTAACGTGTTGCTCATCTCTTGCGGTTTAAATGGCAAGTGTTCTGCAATGCCTCATAGTAAAGAGACCATGACGCCAATGTCTAGTGGGCTGCGGATGTGGGAGAAACTGGGGAAAATAGTATTTCCTCCTTTTGGAGCTAAGGGCAAATCTTAACAACGCACAGAGAAACTGTCATTATTAAAAATTAATAACACAAGACTCCGATTTATTGCAATTAAACGAGTGCATGTTAGAAACACATCAAGTTTTAGGCGTTTCACAAAGTTTTCTAAAAAGTGCTCTGATGATGTGAGCGAACAAGCAAAGAGAGTCGGATTTAATATTTTCACTCAGCTTTGCAGAAACTCTGTTACCATTTTTCCTTGTGGTTTCTTTTTTTTTTTTTTAAATTCAATTTTAGAACTGCTCTGAGCATAATTATGATTATCGACGAATAAAAGAAAAAAAACCAGAAGAACATTTGTGTGAGTAAGATTTCTCTAGATCTCATCTTCGATAATGGTAGCTGAAACAAATACCAAAGACTTATATAACTGTTTTTTTTTTCTTTCTTGCAGATGGGCCCTTGCACAACAGATACAGAGAAAGAATTAGAAAAGATGAAGAAGTACAAATACTCCCTGGACAAAGAGATAATGGTGTGTTCATAGTGTCGCCATAATTCGTAAATAAACCAGGCAATAAATTATCTTTTGGCTGCCAATCAAAACTGAGATTTCAAATCATAGCAGTCATTTCGGCTTCTCGATAAGTTGTAATGTACTTTTAAGTGTCTCACGCATGCCGTTTCCTGATGGAGGCACAAGCAAGAGTCAATGAATTTGTGCGCTGTAAAGGAGATTCCTCGATAAGCTGCATTCTGATATTGATTTTCTTACCGAAACTGTTTTTCTTTTCATTGATCTTTTCACAGTTACTTGTAAAGAATTAGAAATAATTGATATGCTCACGCGTAATGTCAAATATCGTGCCAAATGAAAATATGAAAAGTTTCGGAGGGCAGTTCGCATAGTGCTTAAATAAACGCTTCCATATCTCTCCCTCCCTACCTCTCTGTCTCTGTCTCTGTCTCACATCTTCTCCTGCGTATGCTCACATTTCTGAATTAGAAGATTGAGACATGTAGATATCATACTTTTGTACTGGAAAATCATGAACAAAAGAGCGCTAACAGAACGCACTTGAATACAAAACAATATCACTATGTGCATTATTCCCTCACTTTATCTTTTATGTCTAGAACTAATTGCCACATGCATATTCCATGTACCTCTTTGCTTGACCGTTTTCAGAGACTGCGAGAGGAGAACGCCCAGCTGAGGGACAAGCTGGTCAGCATGGGTGTGGATACGTCCGACATCTTGATGGTCGCAAGCCATGCTCACTCACCGGATGACCCCTTCTCACACGGCCTAGACAGCTTCGGTTATCCTTCCCTGAGTGGCTCACGCAGGACTTCAGGGGACATCAGCCATGACAGACTTGGAGACAGCGGATTCCATGACAGCATCTCGCTTTCCTCCCTTGATGGCCAGCTTCAGATGCTTCAGCAGGAGGTTTGTGTCCGTTCTATTTTATGAATTGAAAAATAAAGCACAACAGGCTAATACTGAAACTGAGAATCAGTAAGACGTTGGGTTCAGGGAGCCACTTGAAAAATAGATTACAACACTCGCAATTAGTGGTAAATATGATGAAAACATAATGTCAAAGTCTCTCGTTGGGTCATGATATGAATTGTTTAACTAGCAATGTAATGTCTGTTAGCTTATTCTTAATTCATCAAGTGGTGATGACTGAAAAAAAAATATGATGAAAATAAATAACCGCAATAACTTCATGACATTACGTGTTATATGTTCGTTCCACCTTCCCTCTAGCTGGAGCACAAGACAGAAGAGCTCCGCCTGGCGGAGTCCAGACATGATGACATGGAAGTGGCGAGGCTGAACGAGGTGCTCAAGACCCTAAGTCACGTGACGCAGGCGGTGTATCGGGAATTCCTGGAAGTGAAGAGATCCTATCTGGCACTGAGAGAGGAGATGAAATCTGCCCCATCCGCTTTTGGGGTCGTCATTGCGCAGATGCAGAAGCAGGTACGAAAAAAGTGAAATGTCAAACGACTGACTGACCGAAAGGCTAATCAAGATTTCTTCAGAAGTTCACAGCATAATACTGAACCTATACAGCTGAAGTTTCGGGCTAACCTTAGTCAAATAAGCAAGGATAATAAGGATGGAGGTTTTCAAGAAAGACAACAGCACCACACACATGACCACACCCACAACACTAAGTAAATCTCAATCTGTGGCCAGTCTAACCTAAATAATATTACCAAAAGATAGTTTTTGGTTGTTTTTTTTTTCCTCGGACGAGACGACCCTAACAATGAGTTACAATTGTGCAGTTCGGGTTACGAGACACCCTAGAAATCAGAACTGTTGGGTGCTACGGGTCATAAGTCAAAGCACTTAAAAGTCTTACTATGGATTGAAGTTATATGACTGACAAAAAGATGAGAAATGAAAGAGTGAACCGACACAAATATTTTGCCACTACCGAAGTATATCCAGGCCATGAGATGGTTTCCAAAGTAGTTTCAGATTTGTTTTATAGAGGTAATACTGCAGCGTACAGAGTCCAGAGTGTTTCAGTTATAGTTCTACTGGCATCTTCCAATGTGATGCATATAGATAGATAGATAGATAGATAGATAGATAGATAGATAGATAGATAGATAGATAGATAGATAGATAGATAGATAGATAGTCAGTCAGTCAGTCATAAATCTATCGTGGTAATTTTCGGTCTCAGGTCCAGAAATCCTTGGCTGATATCAACGTCAAGCACCAGGAAGTGGTGGAGAAATACCTCAGAGAGATGAAACTACGCAAGAAATACCACAATGAATTGGTGGAACTCAGAGGTAAAGAGACTTATCTTTAAGAATTTGCAATTGATCTGTTATTACTCATAGGCCTATAATATGATGGTTAGAAAAACTAAAGGAACAGGCACTCATTCATCAACACCTCCCCTCTTTTCAAATCCTGACATGGAGTTGATTTGATTTCTTAATGTATTCCCTGCCTTGCCATCATTTCTGAAAGTTACTATATCTGTATTATTATGCTTAAAATAACCCTGTGCCGATACACACAGATCAGGGCTTGTTTTAATTCGTATCTGATCAATTAATACACGCTAATATGAAAGGGATCATTATAGGAGATGCAAACTGAAGGCATTGCGGGTCAATGTCGCTTCATAAACACCCTTTTGCTTAGACCCCTCATGGGTCAGTATAGTGAAAGAGGGATGTACAGGAAGAACAATCATCAAGTTTCCCATGTCGAATTTCTCAAATTGGGCTTAACGTCGGCTCTCCTCCTCCTCCTCAGGCAATATTCGAGTGTTCTGTCGTGTGCGACCTTGGATCAAAGAAGATGGGCGTGAGGAGAGTGACATTGTGGTGGCCTTGGACTCGAATGATGATACATTGCTGAAGGTCAACAACAAAGGACGTATGCAGGTGTTTGACCTTGACAAGGTCTTTGGTATTGACAGCACTCAGTCTCAGGTAAGGAGAGAAAGAGGAGGAAAGAGAAAGAGAGAGAGAAAGGCGAGAAGGAAGAGGAGGAAAGAGGGTTTACAGATTGAGAAGAAAGAAGAAAGATGGCAGGATGAAAATGACGGGAGAGGAGAAAAACTGAGGAAAGAGAGAAGAACTGTTGTGGAGAAAAGTAGGCAAAGAAAAGAGAGATGAAGGGGAAAATGAAGTATGGAGAAAATGTGGGGAAGAGAGAGGAGAAGAAAGAACACAGAAGACAAAAAAAAAGGCTAGACGGGAGGATAGAGAAGCGAGGAATGAGAGAGAAAGAGAGAGAGAGCGAGAGAGAGAGAGAGAGAGAGAGAGAGAGAGAGAGAGAGGGGGGGAGGGGGAGAGAACTTCGGGAAAGAGACGAGAGAGGGAAGTGCTCATTGTAGTGTTATATTTATCACGAAAATCATCAACATCATTGTGATGAGTCACAGAGAAAAAGAACATGTCCAGTCTGGAAGCAACACGTAGTGCAATCTTTATAATCAGCACCATTATCATATTAACTCTCCTTTCCCACCACCACCATCATCATCTTTTCATCTTCATCATCATCATCATCATCTCAGCCACCAATACTCTTATCTATGTCACCCTCTTCCCGCTCTTCATATCATCATCCTCGTCACCATCATCATCATCATCACCATCACTATCAGCGGCAGTAGCAGTCTAAGGATCATTACCGCCATGACCACTTTTATCATTATAAACATTGCCTCTATCATCAGGTGTTTGATGAAGTGTCAGCCCTGGTGAGATCTGTAATAGATGGTTACAATGTCTGTATCTTTGCGTATGGTCAAACAGGATCAGGAAAAACTTACACAATGGAGGTCAGTTTGTTTTCATGTCATAAGTCTGTATCTTGATCTAGTATTGTCTGTTGTGATGATGCTTTTCAGAGAACTGTGTCATTATTAAAAAAACAAAAACAAAAACAAAACAAAACAAAATCCCGAACATTTTCCAAGCAATCAAGTCAGCAAATCTTAAATAAAGCAGGGTCTTACGAACTCAATTCCAAGGGTACAATCCAACAATTTCGAGTTAATGAGGTTTACAACTTTGTACGTAAAATTTATTGTACTATAGATCTAGATCTACAAGTAGAAAATAAATTACCCAGGATTAGAACATTACGATGACATCGCATTTTTTTTCTCGAAACGTGAGGTTTGAGGTTGTGGAGTCTTACCGTTTTTTGATGATAAAATAAAACGGACCTATTTATTGTTTTCGAAATCAAGCGGTCCAAATGTATTAAAATTGTTACACAGAAGTTTCAAAAGGACAAATAAAAATGAGTGGTGAATTTAAGGTGGGGTGGAAGAAAAAGGCGATGAATAGAATGCTTGATAATGGGTGTTCAAAGGACAGTGAGTCAATGCAGCAGTCTATGTGTCAGAAAGGGCGAATAACAAGTACATGCGCATATATATATATGTAATTTATTTTATATGGTGTTCCATATCCTTCAAACGCTATCCAGTCGTTCTTTGCTTATGTTTGTCCACCTATGTACCAGAGATTCCTGTGATTAGTAAAGTCATGATTCCCTCAACAGGGCCCCACGTCAGACCCCGGCATCAACCAGAGGGCGCTGGAGTTGCTCTTCCTGGAGACATCTGAGGGCGAGTGGCAGTACGAGATCAATGCCAGTGTTTTGGAGATATATAATGAGGTCATCAGGTATTGTAAAACTATTTATTATTCTTGTACTCCCATGGAAACCATAATGAAAACTAATATTTTAGAGACGTGAAAATGAAAATCTATACTTTCATCCTCGCTTCATATTCGATGGCAGTCGTTTTGTCTTCTCTAGGATCTGCAAGCGGTTTCGGTGTTTTTTTAAATTCTAAATTTATACATCACGATGGACATCCTGATATGAAGTTCTGTCTGTCTAAAACTTAGCAACACTGTCAGTTTGCTATGATTTAAAGAACTTATTATTTTCATGTAAGCATGAAATATAACAATCACTTCAGGCGATTTACAATGTCGAAAACGAGTATTTTTGAATAGAAGTGCAACACTGAGATTGTTGGTTTGATCTCAGCCTCACTCTGTTATTTTCTCGTTTGTTATTCAAACACTTTTTCGCTTGTCCTCCCTTGCGTGAACATAAATTTATATCTAACTCTTTTCACGCCTTTCTTCTGTCACTTTCAGAGATCTACTTAATCCTGACCCCAGCAACAAACTGGAGGTAAGAATGAGACCGGAAGGAGGACTACATGTGCCAGGCCTCGTTTTGATCCCCGTGACCTCATTGGTGGAGGTGAATGAGGTGAGGTTAATTAAATGGCTAATTATGTCTCTCGTTTCTGCAACCATCCTTATCACAACAATAACAATAGCAGCAATAAGTACAAAAATGAGAACCGCGACAACAACGGCAGCAGCAGCAGCACTACCACCACCACCACCACCATTACCACCACCACCACCACCACCAACGGTAAACAAAAGCAGCAGCAAAACCAATTGCGGGTCTCAGGACCAGGACTCTGAAGTACGACCACCACCAACATCGGCAATGTCACATCATCACCAACATCGTTGTTACCGCTTCTACGAACAATAGTAATATCAGCAGCAGCATCAACTGTGACAACATTTTTTTTTAAACCTCCAGGTGTTTGAAACTGGCCGCAAGAACCGTGCGACAGCCTGCACAAACATGAATGAGCACTCCTCTCGCTCACACTGCCTCCTCTGTGTCACAGTCACTGGTCATAACCCGACCACGGGCAGCAGGTCATTTGGTGAGCATGATTTCCAGACTCGATTATACGTTAGCACTGTACAGTCTGCTAGCCTTAATCAATAAGGCTGTAGTATCTTTTTATCACAACTTGTTTTCTGATAACGGAGCTCTGCACCATGTGTGTAACAGTCATAAGATAATCGCAACTCCTTTTAATTGCAAGTGAACATATGTGTGGTCATTTTGTGTAATAAACATGGTGATTCTGAATAGATGAACAGAAGCTGTTATATAGAGACAGAGAGAAAGAGAAAGAGACAGAGATGTCAAGGACTAAGTGTAAGAGACAGTTGTGCATAAAATATAATTATGTTTTTTTCTTTTCATTCGTTCTTTTGTATTGATGTGACGTTATATTGTATATGGTTGGCTTTCGCCTAAATAAACAAATTTGAAACTATATATAAGGACCTTATATATTATATATATGAACCTCATGGACATGAATTTTGACGTGTCTGAGCCCTTAATGCATAAACAACATAACGTCTCAGAGCTATAAGCCTAGTACGATGAGTATGCGGATTATGAAGTTCGAGGTTGTGGGTCATCTTGTACGAATCCAGAAGAATTTTCAAAAGAGATAATGCCCCTTTTAATATCGTATTTATGGAAATGACCAGTAGCTAACAGAAATCTGAATAAAATTGAAAAATTCGTTAGGTTTCTTTTAAAACTCTGATCATGACCTTACTTGCACTTAGCATTGACCTGACCATGACCTTCTTCTCAGGTCGCCTGAACCTGGTTGACCTTGCCGGATCAGAGCGGGTCAGCAAGTCTATGGCTGACGGCAAACACTTGAAGGAAGCTCAGAACATAAACAAGTCTCTTTCCTGTCTGGGTGACGTCATTCATGCCTTGAGGAACAAACATGGTCACGTGCCTTACCGGAACTCCAAGCTGACTTACTTACTGCAGGATTCCTTGGGTAAGCGAATACTTTTTTCCTCATTTTGTTTGTTTTGGTAAATATAATACTGATGCATGGTTCATATTACAAATACCTTACTTGTTTTCACCATGTGAATATAATTTTGTATCTTACAAGATCAAGTTCAAGATCATGGTGAAATTCTGATTTATGTTTCTTGGGATTTCGTCTATGCTTTTAACCCCTGCTTTTATGAACAGTGTTTGCACCTTGCAGCTTGTCGGTGATTTTCTGAGGTCGTGTCTTAATGTATCTGTCATTAAGAAAAAAAATATTTCGTGGAAAGTCCAATCCTGTTAGCCTGGTTTGAATGTCCGATTCAGGGCAGCTACTGAGATTTCAGATAAAATGGTATTAGATGAGATGCTTTGAAACATGCATTAGCACAAAACTAGACTAATATTGAAGAAGTATACCAACAAATCATATTACAACTTTCCTCAAGATTTGCCATTGCCAAACGGACGCAACAAGACCTCCATGATCGAACACACCACTTCTCCATTTTCCTTTTCATCGTCTTCTACTTCCCACTCCTTCACCTATCTAATCTTCCGTTCCATATCTCAGGTGGAGACAGCAAGACTTTGATGATCGTGCAGGTGGCGCCAGTGGAAAAGAACGTGATGGAGACATGTTGCACTTTGGCCTTTGGACAGAGGGTCAAGGCCGTGGAGTTGGGTGCAGCCACTAAGCATGTGGAGAACAATAGGGTAAGAATTTATTATATTACATGGGACCTCATGAATTCAAATTCCACGGATCCAGGATGTAATTTTGAGCTCGTTAAGTGTTCAAGTTCATATGTAATATATATAATATACATGTAGAAATGTAGAAATACTCGTATACATGTGTAACCGGGTGGAAAGGCAATTGTAGATATTCGTTCTCTCTCAATAAGGGGGAGTAACGTGAGCTCAGTCTGATAATTTTTCAGTTGTTACATATTATTTTTAGGGAAGTGTGTCACCAGGGATTTTACCAAATTACTGTGAGTAATCGATTTTGAGAAAATAGGCCAAAAACACCTACACTAGAAATTTCTTGTCCCTACCGGGAATCGAACCAGGGTCTCTCAGCTTGCAAGTCTGAGCGTGTCGCCACTACCCTACAGGGACGCTAACTTCACTGCAATTTAATTTTTAAATACCTACTGCCTGAATATGTTCCCTAACTTCCACGTGCGAGCCTAGTGCTCATCCGTGACCCTAACACTCTTCCTGACTGCTCACACATGTAAAAATAGAATCCATCCATACTTTTGACTTTACAAGATGCCCGAGTTCGTATGGAAAATAAGATACGTAGAAATTTTAACAGAGAAAGGGGAGTTGAGATTAGGACATTACAGCTAATACTTTTTTTGGAGCCATGAAGCTGGAGGTTAGGAGATCTCCCTGTATTTTGCATTATTGCGAACATCATTACAAGTCTTTGGAAAGGATGAATGTGGAGGTGAGAGGGAGAGAAAGAGAGAGAGAGGGAGGGAGAGAGAGAGAGAAAGAGAGAGAGAGGATAAGAGAGAGAGGGGGAAAGAGAAAGAGAAGTCATAACAAGTCTTTGGAAAGAATGCGTGTGAAGGTGAGAGAAAGAGAGAGAGAGAGAGAGAGAGAGAGAGAAAGAGAGAGAGAGAGGGTAAGAGAGAGAGAGAGAGGGAAAAAGAGAGAGAGGGAACAAGAGAGATAGGGAGAGAAAGAGAGAGAGAGAGAGAGAGAGAAAGAGAGAGAGAGAGAGGGGGGAGGGAAGAGAATGAACTGATTGGTTAAGAACATTGTTATTGTTTGCTCATTTACGACAAATTGCTGTCTGAGCTGAATAAATATTTTGTTATTGTTATTGTTATTGTTATTGCTGCATGTTCCTCTCCAGGTTGATTCTTCCATGTAATCTGTGATTATACCTATCATCATTTCAGAACACACCAACAGGCTCCAAGAGACCACCCAGCCTCAATATCCGCCCCAGTTCTACTTCATCTTCACCAGCACCATCCCCATCACCATCACCAGCAGCCTCCCCTCGTCCCTCTCCCCGCCCGCACTTGTCCATCTCCATATCTACACCAACGTTCAACGGACGAAAGAAGACAACCTCGCCATCATCATCAGCATGTTCATCACCAGCACCGTCAACATCATCTACATCATCGTCACCCGTCTCTTTCCTGCCTTCACCAACCACAACAACGCCAAGAAAGTCACTGCTGCCCACCAGAAAGCCATCGTCACCAGCAACATCACCAATCTCACCCAGAAAACTTCCTCAGACCCCGAAAGAGTTGCCCAAGTCCTCCACAGTGCCTTTCTTGGTTGGAAAGGTCCAGTAATTGTTTTTTCCCCCTTAAATTTGATTTCGTGGCCATCTACAAACAGTGGCCTCGTACCTGTTTTGTCTTTCATTTTACATAATATACACATGTACCAATGGACATTAAAAATTCTCCACTTGTTTTTAAGGAACAAAAGATTGTCACATCCTAAAGAAAAGGGTTCTCACATCCTTTTCCTGAACTTTCATAAAAATATGCTAGGGCGTAAATTCAGTGACTCATTACATCTTTAAATTCAGAATCAAATGCTGATAATGGCCATTAATTGTGTGTAAGTAAACATGCAGCTTTGTTAATTCCTTTTTATAGACATAATTTCTAGTAGGGTTTTTTAAATACCGAGTGATCTTTTAAGGGTTAGGCCTGGTGAGACCCCAGTTACTGGCCTGTTCAGGGTAGCCAGTTTTGTAAAGTCCAGAAGCATCATGGAAATTTGTCCTACGTGGTTCCAGATCTGGAAAGATCCTCAGCTATCATTGGAAAAATCACTGAAAATCGTCGAAGGTGTTCTCAAGTCTGGAAAACATCTGGAACCAGAAAAATGGCAATCTTTCATGGAAAAATAATGGAAAATTCAAAATATATTTGCATTGACTCTTCACACTCTTGTCTACAATTGCTCTTGTTTTTGTCATCAGCCACAGCAAAATCCTGCCATCGAAAATCCCGAGCCTAATGTAGCATGAAGTTGCAATGTTATGGCTTTTCTTAGATTATCAGCACGAAAGACTCGCCAGACCATCTGGAAAAATCATGGATGAATCCTTCTCACCCCCCCCCCCCCCCCCNCCCCCCCCCCCCCACAAAAAAACAACAACAACAACAACAAACAAACAAAAAAACAAATCTCATTCCATGGCAACCCTGATTGGCAGTTAAGTTGGGATGGCCCAAATCCTTAAAACAAAACAAAGCAAAACACAAAGAAGGGGTAAAGATACAATCAATTGCAGAAAAGCAGTAAGTGAGATCACTGGCTATGTACATAGAAAATAGAAATAAATAAATAGTTTACTTACATGTATGTCGTATGTTTTTTTCATTGAGCTCATCCATACAGGTGATATGCTGTAAATATTATGTGTACTTCTAGGTGGAAAGAATGATGACTTGAAAAGGGGAGGGGAGGAACTGATAGATACAGGTACTCATTTCCCTCAGGATGTCGTAGCAATCCATCCTACTTAACTGCAATCCGTCTAATGACACTTTTCACTTAAGTTTTGATTTTGCCGGACAGAAAGTTTTGGAAATTTAGAAAAAAATAGCGAAGTCAATTAAAATTCTCTTTACCAGCAACGCTTTTATTTATCTGTTGATTTACGATGAAGTGGACTCTACTATATTTTGTTATTCCTGAGCCAAGATGTACTCTGAGAACAAGCCTTTTGTCTATGACAATGTAGGCTACAGGGTATGCTCAAATGCTATGGTTGTACTAGAAGAGGGTCAGCGTTTGCGGTAAACACTCATTTTTTTTGTGTGTGAAAGATTCGTAAAAACGCCTGCTTTCAACCAGGCACTTTCCGAAATAAAAAAAAAGTCTGTTGCCTGAATTATATAAACTGAGTATAAACTGAAACAGAAACTTGCTTTGGCTTTTAGGCATCTTTCTCAGGCAACTATTATCTTCTAGAGGTCGGGTGTGGGAATAGAGAAAAAATAGCAAACCTTAGAACGTTACAGTGACTTTTCTGAAAATGGCAGAAGAAATTGAGGCTTGTGAATCCCTCATCAGCTATGAACTAAGACCGCTAATGTTAAATATGAGGTACCCTTCAAGACTCGTGATCGACTAAATCTAAGATATGTCTGGAGTTCTTGAATTTAGTGAAGTATAGTACAGCCTACCACTGATCTTGCAAACAAGGCAAGCCTGATTAAACAGAAAACTATTGTGCTGTAGCGTAGTAAAATGAATATTTGTGTACATTACAGATCTGTTGACTTCATACATACCTTCTAAGCAGCTAAGAACATCAACTTCCAAACCTCGATACTATTTTGATTTTCCAAAATTATATTTAAAATGCATTGCAAGAGAGGATATGTGTACATTAACAAGTAGCCTAACAAACTGAGAGCTTGAGCATTAACGATGGGATCTCTTACCATCATGAAGATTACTTTATTGGAATGTATTGAATGGAACCACAACAGCGTTCAACATACAGGTTTAATATCATTCTAACGATGGTAAGAAATCCTAATGTTAACGCGCAAGTTCTCAAATACATATCATCCGTATTGGCGTATACGATTATATAGCATTACTCCTCTTGAAGTCCAAAATGCAGGCGACATATTTTACAATAAATCTTTGCCACAAAATCCTTTAATGTTTTGAATGTGGATCTGTCTCATATACTGATGTAGCAGAGACGTTGAAATGTTTTAAGCTGACTTTGCTATGAATATTTTACTAGTAAGAAGTGTTTAATGCCATATTCATATAGAATACCCATCCCTATCAGCTTATGTATTTATATTATACAGTCTTTTCTCAATGTCGTGCTACATTGTTATAAGCTTTTAATAAAATATATAGATGTATGTGTACTTTTCTCGCCTGTTTATTATCAGTGCTCACCATTTGTAATAAAATAAAGTACTGTAATAAAGAATTATTCTTGGTGCTTATTCACTTGTTTTTGCCCGTTTTGAGAGTTCATAATGTTCATCTGTGTAACCTACAATGTGATGTATCCCTATGCTCTTGTTTGTCGTTGTTAATCTGATTTCTGTTTGTTTTTTTTTTCTTTGTGTTTAAACAACTTGATGATGACTGTTGAGATGATGATAATAATGGCTCTTACAAAAGCAAGATATTATAGTTAAGCGCATTTTAAATCCAAAATTTACTCGAGGATTAGAATGTGGAAAAGTACTGTATTTGACGAGTAAAACAAAACACTTGCCAACGTTAGAAAAGAGGGAAAAGTCAGGAAAAGACAAAAAACAAGGGAGACAACATCCAAACTTATAATGCTAGAAACTTTTCTAGAGTTGTCTCCTTCAAGTCACACCGGAACGTTTTGGTAGCCCCGTTTCGGAGTGAGTGAGTTAGTGAGTGAATGAATGAGTAAGTGAGTGAGTAAGTGATAGAGTGAGTGTGTATAATGGTGGACTTTGCGAATTTTTTTGGTTCTCAGCCACAACAATAGAAACGGCGATTATTGCATAGGCAATGCGTTATTAGAATCATCAGATGGGATGGCAGACTGGAGTAGAAGAAGGAAGAAGAAGAAGAGGAAGAAGAAGACGAAGAAGAAGAAGAAAAGGAAGAAGAAGGAGCAGAATTAGGAAAAACATAAAAACAGAAAGAAGCTGATGCAGAAAAAGATACAAAGACAAAATAAAGAGAACTGTGACAACTATAACAGTAACAATAACTGTGTTTCTGCAATATCTTCTAAGTTTTCTCTCTGTATGATATACGCCAACATTCACATGAGAACGATAGTTTATGACTGTGGTTTGTCCGCGAAAGAAAGCCTCGTCGCACATTCTCAGCTATGGGACACTTATGGTACAACGACTTTCGCCCGCAACGTGAAGCTTATACGATAGCATGAGGCATTGTACACAGTATATTTACTAAGACTTAAGAGCGAAAGCGATGTGGGGTAGTAAAGAATGGAAATGTAGGTTGGTCAGACTACAGTTAGAAGTGGAATGACCACAAGCCTAGTATGCCTAGCCACTTACTGGCATGACGGGATGGCAGGCAAAATGCAGCGTGGAGCAATGTGATGGAGTGGTTATAGTTTCGAACTCAGAATCTGAAGATCGTGGGTTCGATTCTCGATAGAGTTATGTCATGATTGCCTTGAGAAAGCATTTCATTCATATTTTCCCCAGTCCTCTAGTCTTAGATTTAGATACTTGGCTAAAAGTAATGAAAGATATTGTCGCAATGCTAGTGACTAGCCTGTAAACGGCAGTGGCACTATCGGTTTGACAGGGAGTTGAGAATGTTCTTCGGTGATCTTGCCTGCCTGGGAAATAATAATGTGAAATCACGCAAGTAGGCGATTGCTGGAAACAAAAACTTACAAACCTCTACATTAATGTTAATATAAAACCCCGATGTCTGTTTTTGCTCTTAAAAATCATGAACCAAATCTGTGGGACGCTAATTCAGTCATAAAAAGTTCATTTTTGCATCGATTTTCATAGTCCTTAGAAGGACAGGAAGGACAAAGCAAAAACCGGCACTACAGAATTACTTACAGTCAACTCCGCCTTATCGTAACTCATCAGGGCATGTAAAAGAGATGAAATAAAAAGAAGTTGAGATTGTTCAGCGACTTTAACATAGAAATATTACATTTTATTATCTGGAAAATATTACGAGTAAGTGGATGTTGCGGTTATCTGGATTGCGATCAAGCGGGAACACTTGAATTGAAATAGAGGAAATCTTGTAAGTGCAAGAAAGAGTTCAGAGTCTAGAGAAATCATCGGATGGTGCAGCTTTAAGGGATACATTAAAATATTTCATGGACCTAAGGCTGATCTCGACTTCCCTCCCATGACAAAAAAGGAAAAAAACAGTAACTTTCAATAGCCTGCTTGTTTTTCTTCCTTTGTCTCCTTCATCTTTCCATCACCATTTGTACTCAATTTTTCCCCCCTTATGTCGGAATTAATTCCCGTCATCCTAACATTCAGAGGGCTAAGCTAGCTAGAGCCTAGGGCTAGCTGCAGCCTCTCACCAGACTCGGTTGTTAATTCGTGTGAACGCACTCAGCACAGACTTCAAGCTAAGTAGCCGGGTAGATTGAAGGACCGAGCTTGAAGGATCGAGAGAGAAAGAACGAGGCGGAGAAGAGGCGCCTTTTAATTCCCTATTTCACACCAAATTTATTTTCTTTATCCACGCGAGCAAATAAAGAAGAACATGCGGCTAAAGAAGACTAAGAAGAAAAATCCCCGCGTCAATAGAGAGGGAGCAAGCAGGCGACCAAGGTTCGGCTGTTTATGATTGAATAATGAAGTGGCGCGCTCTTCGCCGAGGTCAATTCATGACCCTGTGACTGCCGACATCAAAGCTCCTCGATTCACACACTACACCCTCCCCCACATACACAATCCCCTGCCACACGCACGCACGCACGAACGCACGCATGCGTGCCCGTCCGTCGGGTCGGTCGTTCCGTTCGCTACGCCAAACTGACTTCCCCCCCGCCCGTCCCATCCCCCTCCCTTCTCGTCTCGTTTCGTCTCGTCCCTGCCCTCGCGCCCGCCTCGGGCCCTCCATCACTCCTCTACACTAGGCCTATTCTTCTCTTGTTCTCTCCATCGCCACCCATGCTTTTAGTTTTACTCTACAACACGAGACCCTCACAATACTAGACTGGCTTCAGACTTCAGTTAAAGCTTTTGAATGGCAGACTAAGAGAGAGAGAGCGACCATACCATACCATCCATACCCATACCATACCAGCACGCCCCGTTTTCACATTCACAAGGAAAACCGATAGCGGATTTAGTTCCCTTCTCTCTCACTTTTCTTCTATCTCAGTTCAGACGCGGTCCTAGTCTGAGAGGAGAAACAGGGGCAGACACCCCATCACCATCGCATCGCAGACGGCAGGCAGAGCAGAGCAAAGCAGAGCAGGGCCGAGCCGAGCAGACGATACAACCTTAGTGTGATGTGAAAAATCAGTCATGCTTCGGATCGATGCTCTGTCCGTAGCAGAAGGAAGAAGAAACGGCAGAAGACGAGGCAGAAGCCGACACAGAAGAAGTGTTGTTTCGTTTTCTTCACAGAGGATTATTTTTATGTTTGGCCCGGCCTTTCTCTTATCAATAAACTCCGAATAAGGAGGAGAAGAGTGATCATTTTTTAATTTTTTTTTAGTATGTGTGTGTGTGTGTGTTTGCAGGGCACGTTTTGACAGACGTGTGAGGAAGAAAAGAAACTAAACACCTGCCCTGGCGGTCTATTGTTTACAGTGTGCGCTAGGCTTAGCCGGAAGTGTTAGCTGTTAGTGTAAATTCAACCAACGATGGCGCATGGCCACCACGACTGGTTGCTACAGTCGGCAAGTTTCGTGTGGATATTTACTTTACTTCTCAGTGAATCGCAGAGCAAAAAGACACAAATCTGTAAGTACAAATTTTCAATTTCATATTCTGTGTTAAAATTATGGCTTTCTCTAACAACGGCAAAATTATTTCTAATGCCTTTTATTTTTGTGCTTAAAACACAAAAACACAAAACGCACCGCACACACAACAAAACCTAAGACTAAGACGCATGAAATTTATTGACGGCTTCTTTTCATTTATGACGACACATAAAAAAATATTTATGCGTTTGCCGTTTAGTTATTGACAAGCGTGTTTATATAACGGCGTGTGTCGGGAAGGAGAGAAAGGGATAGGGTCAAAGAAAGGGCCCTGGCTATAATAGCGTTACATGGGTTATTCTTTGCAGCCAAGGAATCCAAAGACGTTACTGACCATGTCAGGAGCGTAATTTACCTCTCTGCGAGAAAGCACCATTACCAGTCGTTCCGTTGATACAATATATCAATAACAGTAGACTAGTTTATTTTACTAAATTTTAGCTTATGTACAGCGTGCAATGCATAAGAGCATCACATACAAAACGAATATCATAAGTTTGGAGAGACAAATAAACATACACGTACATTCTCACTTGATCTAGCATACAAATCCACCCTCTCTAAGGCAAACATAAGAACTAGGCTAAGTAAAGGCAATGACAAGTGGACCTCATTCACAATGGTCTTGTCTTGAACACAAGTGAAGAACACATTTGAAAGCGGCATGATTTAAAGAATCCCATTGTGTCCCCTTACACCCTCATGATACTAGTTCATGCTAAACTGACCTTGCTTTTAACGAGATTTCGGTTGGAACGGCTAAAGATCTCCAGCCCCGATGATCCCATTGTATCTATCCAAGGTCCACAGTGAGCAATTGGTCCTTCCGACCTCTTTCCCAGGTACAGACAACTCGATAAGACCGTTTCTAATAGGACACTCGCTGTACTGCTCAGGGTTTGACTTCATAATTTCTGATAAATTCACGTAATATTTACAGACTCGGAAACCTTGCAAAGTGGAAAGTATTAATTGGTTCCCGGAGTCGCATTCGCTAGGTTTTGTTGCTGTTTTTAATGTCTTAAAGCTCATCACCAAACTGGCGCTGTCTTGAGAGAAAGATCTAAACCTTACGTTACAATATTATCGTCAAGAACTGCTATTTGTGGGAGAACAGTAAATGTTGCAAACTCATGTCACATAATATTATTGTGTAGTTGACCAAGAGAACAACAACAACAACAACAGCAACAACAACAACAACAATAACAACACCACCATCACCACCACCACCACCACCAACAACAACAACACCAACAAGCAATCCTTTTCAGTTTGATAGCTTCAATAATGCAGATCTTGTGGAAATGAAATGTAGCACACTCTAGTACTAGATCGATACTTTCTGTTAACACTGCAAACAACAAATATCTAGACTGTGTGCTTTGATTTTATGTCACAGCTAAAAAAAAAAGAAAATAAACAAATCCATGTCCACAGAATGCATTCCAGGTGTGCAACTGAATATTGGCTTTGGCATGTCATTATTTGACATTTGTTTTCACTGCGACAGTGGTATAGCACTTAGGTCAATATACATTATGCGCACTTTATCAATGTTTCTTTAGACCACACGATCGTGGGTTGGCCCTTTAAATTTCCTTATTCGCCCCTTCTCCCCCCTTCCCCGCCACAACGCCCTTAAAATACATTGGACGTACTCCATTAATTTCCCCCCTTTATTTGCTGCTATCCAGAGTTTGCATCACTTGAGGAAAAGCTAAGATTCCATTGCCAGAAAATATTAGAAATTCTTCCAGTTTTGAATCATTCAAATGCCAGTTAACAACACATCTATTTGTAAAGTATTTGTCAAAGTAGCGACTGCAGTCCGTACTTGGAATGCTTGCTGTTGCAAGAATATTTTTGAAATGTATGTCTATATTATGCAATAAGTATGTGCGAGTGTGTATGTTTATGCTTGTAATATGGCTGGTGTTTAAAAGAAATGTATGCGATGTAAAGCGCCTCGAGCTTTTCGGGGATGAGGCGCTATAAAAATTCTCTTTATTTTTATTATTATTATTATAAAAATGTACAAATCCCCTCTAAAATTTATGACAGTAGGGAAATATTTTCTCCCACCTCATATGACTTGGAAAGAAAAAGACACTGCTTAATCTGCTTATGTAATGTACGCATAGTTCATTCCCGGTGTCTTCCGAACTCTTGAAGGTATTGGACTGACAGTTAAGTAATATAACGTTCTATTTTGGGTACCTGTCAGGTGATTATTAATATTATTTATTTTAATTTTGATTCACTTGCTTGGAAAGGAAGAAGAAATACAACAGACAAAATGTACGTGTTTTGAGTATTGTTAGTATTGAGTGTCATTAATATACTACCGTTGCAGTTTTTTGAATGAGATTGCAATGCTGGAAAAAAAAATTCTATAGAGATAAGAATGACATCTCAGGGAGAAAAGTAAAAGAGGGCCCCTATGTGATTTGCCACCCCTCTCCGCAAAACCATGATTTGGGGGTCCCTATCTCATCTCTTCGTTCTCATTTCTTTCCTGTTTAACTTTTTGTTTCTCTCGTTTATTCTTTCCACTATTTTTTGGGGGGTGATCCCTTTCGGGCTTTCCCCATCCGCCTTGCTAGGGCTGTGGGGGACAATATATATATACGGCCATGGCATAGCAGCCACCTTATTTAAGCTTTGTTTGGCCGTTGTAGATACGGGGATCTGAAAGTTAAATATGATTATGGTCTGTATGGGTAAACGCTGGGGTGCTGGGGTGACAGATGTGTGCAAGTCAGAGAAAGTTTCAAGCAAGCTGTAAACACAAGTAGATCAAATCGGCTTATTGTATCAGAGAGAGAGAGAGAGAGAGAGAGAGAGAGAGAGAGAGAGAGAGAGAGAGAGAGTTACCTCAGTAGCGTTTTTGTTGTTTTTTTTTGTAAATCAAAATTTGCTGAAGCGGGACCATCACCTGTGGCATATATATTCTACGGCATTATAATAGTATACTGTATTGGGCTGTATCGTTGTGGTTTGTTCTGATGTGTGATAATCACTACTGTATTCCGCCTGATTGTTCTCTTTGTGATTACCGATCACACACTCTGTGTGCGGCATGTAACAGTACACTTTAGCTTTTCAGCCTTAGGAAAGATTTCCATGCATATAATATGTTTTATTAAACAATAGCTAAAACTAGAGCGAAGTCTAGTAAGTAAGAACGAATTGAAGTAATACTCTCAGTTTGTTCCGAACTCACTCTAATGCCCTGGGCCGTAATTAGCACCAATCCTCCCAGCCCCCGCAATGCGGGAGAAGAGGGAGGAGCGAAGGTCAGGAGCTTCCCCAAAGAAAAGAGAAGAAACGCAGGATAAAACAGAAAGAAAATGAGGAGAGAAGAACAAGCTGAGGGTTGGGGCCTTTAGCGATGGTTTTGTGAGGTGGGGTGGGAGGGGT
>JAWQUT010000389.1:208761-227927 GCA_033807755.1 Ellobium chinense
ATTCATACCAAGCCCTGAAATGTTTGAAAATCTGAATAGAAACAAGAATATGATCAAACAAAATCACAACGGTTAAAACAGAGATTGTGATTGTAGCTAGATAAATGTAACCGGGTGGAAAGGCAATATACAGTATAGTATTCTTTCTCTCATGTTTAAGGGGGAGGAAGGTGAGCTTAGTCTGATAATTTTTTTTTTCCGATGTTACATATTATTTTAAGGAAGTGTGTCACCAGGGATTTTACCAAATTACTGTGAATGATCAATTTTGAGAAGAAGGGCCGAAAAAACCTACTCTAGAAAATTTCTGTCCCTGCCGGGGATCGAACCAGGGTCTCAGTTTGCAAGTCGGAGCGTGTTACCACTATACTACGGGGACGCTAACTTCACAGCAATTTAATTCTTAAATACCTACTGCCTGAATCGGTCCCTAACTTCCACGTGCGAACCTAGTGTTCACCCGTGACCCAAACACACTTCCCGACTGCTCACATAAAGATATCTAGATACAAGAAACCTTGAAGCTTTTTTGCAGACCTTCCAAAAGCGTTGACTCCAAATTGCAACCTATGCCTACTGTATTCCCTTACACTCGATATCTTTCTTTATAGCACGAGCGATTTGCATATACCTTTGCGCATGCTTGTTTGAAAGGTGCGTTTTTGCAAAGTGAACGTGCATTTATATATATCTACACGCAATATGTCTGCATGAATGCGATGGGTGAGAACGTTTAGATGTCAGAGAATATTTCATGAGGTTCACATTTCGCACTTCAGTTCTTTAATACATATGCCGTTACATAACATACCATACGCGTGCAAATAAAATGATTAAATACTAGTAACAAGTCAGAATCAACATTTGAATTTCATTTCGACCTGTTATTTTTCTTTATTAAGTCTTTCCATCATTAGACTACATACTCACACTCTGTGTTCACAACTCTACTTTCATCCATTTTCATTTCCACACAGCTACCAGCTGATGCTCTCTCTTTCTCTCTGTAGTTTCTTTCTCTTTTTCCTCCACCAGCAATTCATTCTCGCACACAATGACGAACATGATAGATATTATAATAGATTACAGAGATAAACGTTTCCATTTGAACCATACATTTAGTTACGTTTTGATGTGTAACAGCTGCGAAAACCAAGCGATCTCGCCAGTGCAAATGAAGTTCTTGAAGCCAATGTTTGAGAGACTAATGTTATTTCAGAGGCGTTTCTTTTAGGATGAGTGTTCCTCAGCCCCGCTGATTTTTTTTATTTAAAAGGGGGATAGACTGGCTTTTGGGGACGCGACGAGAAGAGGGGAAGGGGGGAGGTGGTGGTGCCCAAAGGCTCCCGACTTAAAGGTTCTCAAATGGTTGCGTTGCAGCCCCACTAAATCATTCAGTTCAGCACTGGGTCATTATTATTAACTATCTCCTAGGTGCGTAGGAAAAGGTATTCTAGTATTATTACTTGTTATTAAGATCCAGCTGAATAATGAAACGATAGAATAAATTTGGAATTCCTTGCCTTTGCCTTTACGAAACATCACGTCACTGCAATCTTTTAAAACTCAGTTAAAAACACATCTGTTTGAGAAATATTTGCTATAAATTTTGTACTCTTATGCCAACACCACTTAGACGAGGGACAACTGACTCCACACAGCTAATGACTCTATTATCATCTGTTAGATACTCATGTGTGTGCTGGTGCGTATATGTGTGTTGGTGTGTCGGTATGAATGCCTTTATGTATGTATTTGTATTAAGCATGATTGGGTGATTCAGGATTTTGTAAGGGTATGCCTTTTATTGCCACTGTTAAGCGCTTTGAGCCTTAGGATAAAGCGCTATAGAAATGAGCTTTATTATTATTATTATTATTATTATTATAATAACGAATATCTACTTAATAACTAGGTATACTTACTACTAGTACTACAGGAGTACTTAATATCAAGGTTCCTGAGCATTTTACTTCCTATTTTTTTTCCTCACTGCCATAACTTCAGTATACCGGTTGTTATCACTGTGATAAGTACCAGTGAAACTAGTACGACAGCTATTACCACTACTGCCACTACGCCACCCTCGGTCCTGCCTCGTCTGGCTTACATCATTTTACTTCCCCCTGACTCGTGAACACCTACCTGTAACAGCTACTCTACTAGCCAAGCAAAGAGATTCAGTTTATCATGTGCTAGTCAGGTTTGCTCTCTTCTCTGCTTCTGTTTGCCTCTTTAACTCACTGCGAGGAATACTACTACACAATCATCACGACAACAGCAGCAACAACATTAACAACAAAATCAACAGCAGCAGTAGCAGCAGCTGTAACAACAACAACAACAACAACAACAACAACAACAACAACAACAACAAGAAGCGGTAAGATCCATATTTTGCAAGTATAACAAAATAATTTTTCTTCAGTAAGATAATCTGTAAAGTTCTTCTGAACGATTTGTATCCGTGTGTGTTTGTTTAAGTATGTGTACATCTGGCGGTTGTTTTGCACTGTTCAGTGGATTTTAAGCTGGTTATGAATACATCATATTATTATTATCATCATTGTTAACTGTTAATTATATTACTGATTGATGCAACAAATACTAGCAGTTCTGTAGCTACCATCTCAGCCCCCTTCCACCTCCAACATTCAGTCAATACTAACTCTTTACCTGCATTGACAGTGTCAGAAGCTTCCATAGAAAATAAAAGCCACCGCAAAACGAGTAGACTGGATAAGATAGTAAATATATATATGTGTTGAGGACCCGTTGATAAAGTTAAATTTATCGGAACTAATATAATTTAATGCGATTTAAATATATATATATCACTAAAAGATAATACAAATTTGAATTCCAAATTATCGGCAAAATTCAGAATAATTAAAAATTTATGTGAACAAAATACAGTAAGAAATAATGGACCCAACCAGTTAAAACGTGCCAGCCGCCCTGCCCCCATAATGCTCAAAGTGCAATGTCTTTTAATCGTTCTTTTCCCCATTGTCAAATTGTTTTGTCCTCTTTAGTTTTGGTGTTCAGGGGAGCACGTAGTGTTTTTACATAAGTTTGTTCCCACAGCCCTGTTTTCCCAAAGCCATACATGTATACAGTATTTCCACATTTGAAAATCTTTCCCCATTCTGCAATGAGCAGCCACTATTTAAGAAGCTGATGCAGCCTATCATGAGATAGTGATGGTCTAGTGATTGGTCTAAGACTAAATTACTGTAACTGATAAAGGTTGAAGTATGGCTTATCTGTGTAAGGAAGTATGATATGATTTAGACAAGACAGTCCAGCTGATGGCATATGACTATGAGCTGAAACAAAGCTGATTGAGGGTGTAAAGCAGAGCTCATGAAACATGAAGTCGCTATAGAAAGTTTCATATATTTGTTCACGGGCAGGCATTATGACGAAAAATGCACTCATTGGGTAATATCCAGGGACATGGTGCTGTAGGAACACATTGTTGTGGGAACATTGGATTATAGTATAGGAACAGGGGACAACGGGAATAAAGGATTATGGGAGAAAAGAACTGTGGGGACATAGTACTGTGGGAACATAGGGCTGTGGGAACATAGAACTGTGGGAAAATAGGGTTGTAGGAATACGGGGCTGCGGGACTGTAAGTCTATGTGAACATTTGGCTGCGGGTATATAATGCAGTAGGAAGAGTGGAAACATGGCGCTATGGGAACATAAGGCTGTGGGAAAATAGGGCATTGGGAACATCGGGTTGTGAGCATATGGGTCTGTGGGAACATAGGACTGATCCCGAGTCCAGCTATTCTCTGAGATGCCACCATCCTTCCTGTTCCCTGGTGTCACTTCATGTGTCAAGTTAGAAGCCTTTACTTCATAATCACTCCCACCTGGCCATTTAAGCAAGGCAGTGATTTCGACTGCTGCTGAATCCGCTTAACGGCAAATCGGTGAGTATAGAAAAAAATCGCGATTAAGCGGGAGGTGCCGGAACTTTAACGTAGTAACATTTGTTCGCGTTTTGAAATGTATTGTTTTTTTCTGAGAAGTTTTTGTTAAGTAAGCGGATTGTGATTAAGCGGATCTGGCTGTACATACATACATGCACATACCAACACAGCAAGTGTCACAAATTACCCCGAATACATCCTCCCGTGTCTTTTCACGAGTTGTTTATTTAAGACGTTGACACATCGAGCCATTGACGTGTCGTGACAGCACAACAAGGGGGAACGGCAGGAGAAAATTGCACCGAATTACATTTGAGGGCTTAGTACAAATCTTGAGGCTTGTCTAGTGTGACAAGAGATTCTGTTTCTTTTTTTCAAAATGTGGTGCGCATTGCCCTTTTTTTATTCTGTACATTCTGCATGAAAAAGATGCGCAGCAGAGTGCTAAATAGTGCGCTATTTATTTGTTGTGTTTTGTGTGTGTGTGTGTGTGTGTGTGTGTGTGTGTGTGTGTGTGTGTGTGTGTATGTGTGTGTGTGTGTATGTTGTGGATGTTGATCTGTCTCTCTCTCTGTCTCTCTCTCTGTCTCTCTCTATATTTATCTGTCTGTCCTTGTCTGTCTGTCTGTTTGCGCTGTGTGTGTGTGTGTGTGTGTGTGTGTGTGTGTGTGTGTGTGTGTGTGTGTGTGTGTCTAAACATTGGCTACTTCACTTTCAGATTTCACAAGTGTGTCTAAATGTATCTAAGACACATGAATGCACATAACTGCAGAGGGACTTTCAAATTTTTGTGTCTCAAAAAAATAGGTTACATGGAACTAAGGGAAACGCTCTCTCAGACTGATACTGTAATATTAGTGAAAAATTAAGTTCAGAAAAAAAAATTGAAATGTCTCTTGCATCAGGCAACACAAGAGGCTGTGACTCCTCTAATATATGCTGTCATGGTCAATTCGCAACACCTGTTCGTCACAGTTCACTACAGTGTGTGCGCATAATATATGCACTGTATGATTATATCGCCTATTTTGTGTATAAGGTCGTATCTTATTTAATCCAGAATTTCAACTTGCCTTCAAGAATGAGCTCAGAATTTTGATATCTTAAACAATGTATGTAATTATTTTGAACTTGAAAGCTATAACATGCGTTTGTTTGGTCACTGCAATATGGCAAAATGGGAAGCCACATCCCTTCCTTAACCCTCTAGTGCCCAGGCATAGAAATACTGGTAGGAAAATTCTGAAAATTCACATACACACTTCAAATGCCACTCAAAATACATATAAAACATTGATTTTGAACAATTTCAATATTTAATAGGTGAATTTTGGGCTAAATTTGGACCTCCGGGCATTGAAACATCCGTGCCATATTTGGACCATTGGGTTGTGTGGGTTGCCAAATATGGACCAGTTGGCACTAGAGTGTTAACAAAGTATCAGTCTCTAGGAACACCAAGATGCCTGCCACTAATGCGGAAGAGAAAACAATGCACTGACATGCGAGTGGTGTTTACTATACTTATATCTTTCCCTTATTCATTAGCATACATACCATCGTTGATTCTTGCCACATCCTACTCCGACACAGTGCCGCTGATGAGACGTCCCACTAACAAATTTGAAAACGTAAATGGTTGCCGCCATGTTGACGACGTTTTTCTTCCGGTTTTGACTAAAAACGACACATTTCTAACAGACCTGTTAGAGGTGTGCACCTTTTTTCACTACTGTGACTGGTGCGCACTAACCAAAAACGAGACCTTTGCCAAGCACCGCCCACAGAATACAAGGACCGCCTCTTTCGCGACCCCGCGCAGGCACTAAACAAACGTAGACCTGATATTATGCGATATCGCCCATTTTACATAAACGAAGTTCGGAGAAACACGAGATCCTGACTTGTTGAGGTTTTTGTCATAGGCCTGTAATTTTAAATACCTAAAAGCTCATAAACTTGTTTCATGCTGAAATGTTCGTGTTTGCGCTTGGAGTTCGGATATTGTCATCGAAATCAGTCAGAAAATCTGAACAAAATGTTCAGTATTAATTTTTCTGCAACAATACTGAACTACGTCTCGTCGATCTCTGTCGGGTTAAAAAAATGTCTGTTGTTAGAATGTTAATATCTGTCTGTCCTTCTGATTGTCTGTCAGCTTTTGTGATTGTCTATACGTTTGTTTGATAGTCCATTTGTCTGCTTATATCGTGGGCTGAGAATTAACTGGTTCTATGTCTACTTTTTGGTGAACTGAGAAAATTTAGGTCAAAGTTTAGATTTCCTCTTCAAAAGAGCACAAAGTTCTATAGGAGATCGCCTTTTCATTCATTCATATTATAACTTACAAATTCAAATTTCTCGGACATAGAACTTTGCGATTCAAGGTTTCTTGTCCAATTTCTACCTATTAAAAAAAAATGCAAAACTGGACATAGAACCAGTTAATTCTCAGCCCACAAATTATGTACTATCCAGTGGTAGCAGTATGTCTATATTTAGTAACGATTGTTATAAAGGAAATAAATATGTGAACGTGATTCTCAATATGAATCTGACACCAAAATTTGCACTTGGCTTCTTTCATGAGATACGACAATATATACATCAACACGGGCGCGATATAGTATAAACTGCGAAGTCTCCGTACCTGATTATATATATATGAGAGGTCACAGAATACAGAAACACGTCCCAGGTGTGACCTGTAGATTTACCTGTCAAGGATAAGTTTACCCACCTGCGCTGGGGGGTCAGAGAGCAGTGCGAGGGTTAATACAACCCAAATCCAGTAATTGATAAGAGAATAGTTTTCCATAAGCTTATGCCATAACTAGACGTTGCCCTTGTCATGAGAAAATATTGTGCAGTGGAAGGCATGATGTTTCTTGTCTGGCCCGAGGAATAGTCTAGTGTTTCGGTTAATCTAATATTGGGAATGAAGCGGAAGATGGAATGGGGTTTGGGACGTCTTCATCATCATTAGTTGCCAAAGCACCAGTTACAGCAATAGCAATCCCTGCAGCAGAAATGACACCTTCACCGCGAACAGCAGCAGAAACTTTGACGTGTGGCCTGATCAGATCCATCCATCCGTCCGTCCATCCCTCCATCCATCCATCCATCCATCCATCCATCCATCCATCCAACCATTTATCTGTCCATCCACCCATCCACCCACCCATCCATCCATCCATCCATCCATCCATCTGTCTGTCTGTCCGTCTGTCCATCCATCCACCCATCTATTCATCCGTCCGTCCGTCTGTCCATCCATCCATCGCCGATTCACATTCCATCTACATCAAACTAATCAAACATCAAAGTCTGTTCTCTTCTCTCACCTCCCAGTCCATCAGATCTCTCTCTCTCTCTCACCCCTTCCCCTCTCAGATTCCATTCTTGCCCTATTAGCCCATCACCCCAAGCAGCGGAGACTAGAATAATAGCTATAGGTAGACAGACCGTTATAGATTGGATTACCGCAGGCCGAACAAGGCATCAGTTTGATTCTCTTCCCCTACATCGTGTGGCTCGGACTGGCAGTGGTTCTCAAAATCTTAACAGCGTCATTTCCTAGTTGCATGGCATAGTAAGTCACCACGCAAGACCAGTGTTTGCTGTGCACGAATCGCGATTAAGCGGTTTCGGAAGTTTTATCTAGAAAAAGGGGTCTGAAACTTTTTAGAAGTTTGAGCAGTCTGATATTTTCAACATGTTGTATCCCAGTCGGTCGAAATGAGACCTATGTTGCAAGACTAAGAATTGAGATAGGCTCTGACGGTGATAGGTGCCATCCAGTCTAGAATTTTAAAATTTATATAAAATGAAGTGTTGATTTTATGAGTAAATGGTAATTAATTGTAGATAAATTTGAGTTTTTGTGAAGCAGAGTAGACTATTTTTATTATAGTGAAAAAGTGTTTTTCATCTATGATTTTCTCAAGAGTATTTTACATCGCAAGGGGGTGACCCCTCTTCTTGCACATTCGACATTTGCCTGAGTCACTTATTTTAGCTGATGCTTTGAATTGTTTTTGCATCTGTTTTCCATTGATCTTTTTAACTGTTGACAAAAAAGTAAAGTTTTGTTTTGATGTTGTATTTCCGATTTTCAAAGCTAACTCACATCTTATTCTTTTTTTTTTTTTGCTTTGGGCAACGAGTTCAGAGTACTAGATTTCTCAAAATCTCACAAAGTGACATAGGCAAATGTGGAATGAACGTGAAGCTACGCGCCCTTTTAGACGTGTGCAAGGGTGCCTAGGCGTGAGGCCTTGCTACATTAGACAACTGTTATATCTTGGGCCAGAATAATGCTTGGCCAAAACATTTTTCATTTAATGAACATCCCTCCACGAAAAACTAATAATGGTTTAGGCGCATTATTTACACATAGACACTTGCGTTCGCTCACGCAGAACAAGAAAATACCCGCCCAGTACAGAGGCTGCTCAGCCACCCCGTTTGAGAACCCCTGTATTTGATGGTGATCCCATCTCGTGCACATGTTTCACCTTAGCCCATTCTGTTGTCATCTCCTCCCGCCCGCGTAATGAGCTAATAGATCCAGACTGCTCACACTTTCATCACCCGCCGCCCCAGCTTTCCGCTTCGGGAGAATCCAGATTCCCAGTCGGGGCCAGAAAGAGGAAGAGAATCCGACAAAATGAAAAAAAAAAGGAAAAAAAAAAGATACAGCTGTAACACAATGAGTTGTCTAGCCCTGAAAAAGATACAACGTAACTAGATCTAGTGGCGGCGGGCGGTGTCGTTCCTGAATATGATACTTCGATGTCGATTCCCAAGCTGCAGCTCCGGAGTATCGATATCATTTCGATAGTTTAATGTAAGTGGCGAAAATTTGTCTGAGCCAGGATGCCTAAGGGCCAGAAGTATGAAAAGTATCGAAAAACATCGAAATACCTGCTCTGTCTATACTGAGTATCAAATTTGAAAATTTGATAGCATCAATATAATTTTAATAAGATCGATACTTTCGATATTTATAGCGTAAAGGATGAGTATCGCGATACCGACAAATTCAGTCATCTGCCCACCACTTAACCAGACAGAACGAGTTACCTGCCCCTAAAAAGATACAGTGTAACACATGGGTTGTCTTCCCATGGCTGCCGATGTTTTCCTGTGTTTGTTTGTTGTTGAAACGCTTCGGCTGTAGTTTGTTTTATTTGTATGTCTGAATGTCTGTGCTGGTTTTGTCAGTCTGAATATGTGTTCATGGTCGTTTATCTATTCGTCTGTTCAACAGACAGACAGACAGACAGACAGACAGACAGACAGACAGACAGACAAGCAAGATGTGTAGACAGGCATATAGTAAACAGACAGGAAGACAGACAAAAGGGCAGACAAACAGACAATACATACAGATAGACATTCCTGCCCACACATTACATACACAAACACAGTCTTCTTCTGAGACTTCGCAAAGGTAACGGTAGAGTGATGAGTATTGCGGCCATTGTCTCCTCTAAATAGACTCACCACTCGCTGGGCCTTTCCGTGTGACCACTGTTCACTGTGTTTCTAAATTCCTGAAATCCGATTCTCTCTTAACTAGTTAAAGAACGTAAAAGTCTTTAACGTATAATTGGTACTCGGGCGGACAGTAGCTTTTGAAGGGAAGTGCATGATAGATACTCTATAATATAGCATACCGGATGGCAACATTAAAAAAAGAAATCAGTTTATTTCAAAGTCAATAGAATTTTAAACGCTGATTTGTTTCATTGATCCTGGCTGCAGATGCTGTACCTTTGTTATTGCTAAAGAAATATAAAAAAACAAGACTAACACCCCATTTTACAAATGGGCAGGCAGGCAACGCACCAGCGACGAAAGAATACCTAGCGCACCGAAAGGCATCATAGACGAATGCATTAGACTCCGTGAAAAAGTTGGACGATTGGCGAATCGGGCGGATTGAAAAGATCTATCGGAGATTGTATTTCGTTGCTATACACATTCTTTTTCTAAAAAAAGGGTAAAAAAATAAAGAGGACTGATGGGTATGGTTACTTTTTGTGTATTTTTCTACGAATTTAGGTGAAAACCGCATGTTTTTACGTTACGTAGTTCTCGAGAAATCTGTGACACAAATTTGGCTGAAGCGTTTTATTAATATAGATGACACGCCAAAGCCAATATGTATAGCAGACAAAGGCTTGCTATTGTTAGACATGTTAATCTATGTTTGAATTGTTAGCTGTCACATAATCATAGCGTTTAGGAATTTGAAATTTGCAGCATTAGCAGACAATGTCTAGCTTAGATTGTTGAAATTATTAAAGTGTGTCAATTAGTAGAAAAATCTGGGGACGTTTGTATTTATTAGACAATCTGTAAAGCGTTTACAGTGCTAAAAGATGCCGAGCTTACATTTGTATGGAGGAAGAAAATTGGTTTTACAGATCATAAGTATCATCATCATTATCATCACCAATACCACAATCATCATAATCATAATCATCATCATCATCTCCATCATCATGTCATCATGATCATCATTATCATCATCATCATCATCCTCATCGTCGTCATCATCATCACCTCACCATATCTAACACAACCGCCGTTATCAGCCCTGTCACTGTATGTGCACAACAAGAAAAATAAAGTGCATGGCGTTTGCCATTTAATATCTTATTTATGAACGTAAAATCTCAAAGCAATCTAATCAGATGAAACAGGGAATAGGGCAATAAAAGAATATGACGACAAACTGCCGGATCTCAAAGCGTAACTATGTTCTTCTTCGCTCACGGCTAAGTTAATCGAGAGCTTGCGCATTTACGATCGGATGTCTTAGCATCATAAACATTACATTAACTCTTTAAGTTGAACGTTAAAAAGGGTGCATTCAGCACCCATGCAGTTAATGCAGTGCTTACGATAATACGAGATCCCATCTTTAATGCGCGTGCTCTCGCTTATCTCTTCATGTTAAAACGCTACAAAGGGTGCATTCAGCACCGATGCAGTCAAGATAATGCTCACACCGGTAAGATATCCCATCGTTTATGCGCAAGCTCTTAAAGAGCATGCACTTAAGGCACGTGAGCTGTAACACAATATTCTTTTTACTCTGCCGATGACGTATTGGGCCTGTGTTAATAATTCAGGACTCTATCTGGGCGTGTCAAACAACTATCTCACAGATATCATCTGAGCACAGATGGCAGTGACGGGCGCCGATTAGCAGATATAGCCAGATACAGAGAGAGAGAGAGCGAGAGAAAGAGAGAGAGAGAGAGAGAGAGAGAGAATATGTGATGATACAATGGACTCTGCTTTATGTCAATATCAACATAATATCAGTATTTTATTTTTTTTTAAAGAAAACAGAATACGGTATTTTCTACATAAGAGTCAGTGGATTATCGCATTGCTGTTTGATAGCAACATGGTTTCGTGCTGTCCGGCGGAGAAGCGATTAATCGGAGATTACGATAATCTATCATCATTATGACTCAACAGTGATGACCTTCGCCCGCGCGTCTTCCTATGTTTCTCTCTGATTCTTTTTTTTTTCTTCTTTGTTGCCGGGATCTTTTGTTTTCACCTGCTTCTTTCTTCGCCCATTCTTGCATTCTTCTTCTCTGCTTATTCATTACTGATATCTACTTCGTCTTTTCTTTTTTCCCCATTCTCACCTGTGCCTTCCTTCGTTCCTTCCTTCCTCATTTTTGTTTTTCCCCGATTTAAGTGTCCTAGTTTTCGTTGGGAAGCGTTGGGGTTACTGGTTCAAATACCACGAAGACTGGCATAGGCGATCGTGGACCTCCGCTTCTTTCAGTCTTTCCGTTTGAACACTGAAGTTTTAACAGATAGCTTGATTGGTAACCAATTCATCTACTTTACAATGATTTCTGTGGTGAATGCCTTCCTCAACATTTTACTATACGTGTTGCTTTGTAAACCCATCCAACCTGCTGCTACATTCCGATTTTTCTACTTTTGCCTTACCCTGCTCCGTTTACCATTTAAATTTACAGTCGTCACCAGATAATTAAACTGTATTCTTCTGATTATACTGTATATCCTATAAATTTTGCTCCTCTTCTCCCCATTGCTGTAAGTAATGTTCTTTTTGGATAACTTGCTTCCTTCAACACCTGTGCATTTGTTTTGCTTTCCGTAAGGTTACGTATAGGATAAAAGATATAATTTATCTTTCTACAAAAAGAGGATGATCCGAGTTAACTTGCAAGTAATAAATGAGTACAGGGACATTGTGATTGAAAATTGGCTTCAATATCTAATAACTTTTCACACCTCTGAGAGGTCGTAGGGGAAAATTTTTTATGGTAAGCAAAAGAGAGTCAGTGTGTATTCTGGCAACTGCAATATGGACGGGAACATATTGGCGCAATTTACTTTCTTTAACATGTCAACATTGGCTTTGATCTCATAAATGACATGGTACCCTTATTCAGAAATAGCCTACATATGTATTACACCATTTTCGAAGCACGATGATGATATACTATCTATACCTGTGTCACGTATCATATATTATATCAAAGTCAGGACCTACGGACTTTCAAAGTGTTTCGGCACTAACTCATTCGTCATTGCATACAATGCTATGAAAGAGTCGAGTCTTCTTGACCATTCGTGACTAACAAGTTAAATTTCGGAGAAATACCAGCAAAGACGTTTTTCATGAAGTGGGACCATCAGTGTTAAGCAGCTACCCTCTACCATAATGAGCACTGTTGAGCACTGTTGTTTGTAGTGTGTGGGTGGAAGGAAGGTAGGTAAGAGTAGGCTATAGAGCCCGCCATGTGGCCAGGTGGTAAGGTCTGGGTCCTGCCATTCACTGACGTCTTGACAATTTCCCATGCCAGTTTGGCAAATTGCTCTAAAGGTTATCTCCGTTTTCTGCTTTCTGTCTCCGGTGACGTGAAATCTTTCGCCGTGGAAAGTTCAGAGGTGGGAGGATAGGTCAGTCGGGAATGCAAAGAGGAAGAAGAGGAGGAAGAGGAAGAGGAGGAGGTGTAACTTGAGGTAAACGAGTGTAAAAAAAAGGAGGATGTGTCTAGAGAGGAGGATGACAACAACAACAACAACTATAGCAGCTACAATAACAAAGTGAACCTACCATTAAAAGTCAGTTGTTTCGGTAAAACCATGAACTGTCATGAGCTGGCTCTGTACTGGTGCTACGATCCTTAGAGAAGGCAAGTGAGAAGAACAATGCAGAGAATCGTCTTAAGAATGGTGACTATGCGACGCGCTAGAAAGTATCTCAGCGATGTCTGATTCAGGAATACCAAGACTGATTGCGGAGAATTTTTGTCCCTTTCTCCAGTTGTCGTTGCCATGATGATTTCCATTTTAATCGTTGGAACACTGAAGTTTTAACACATAGCTTGATTGGTAACCAATTCATCTACTTTACGACGATTTCTGTAAATATTATTTGCCAAAACAATAGAGACTCGGTTTTAAGGATTTGGTAATGGGTGAATTTCGGGATTGAAAGATCCCTCTTCAATTTCGGCAGCAATTTCGGCAGGATGAATCATCCTTCTGTAATTCTGAGAAAGATCAAGTTCCTTATTTTGTCTAGTGATAGACCAGTCGTTATTGATTACGGAAGCCATTTAGAAAATGACTTGTTGGGACAAGTGGGTCAGGATGTCAGGTTTGGGTGGAAAGTGTCTAGCAGGTCAACTGTCCAATATGTGTATTTACTAAGTTGCTTAAAATGTTTCTTTTTACGACCTTGAAAGATCGTTTACTGCCGCCATTCATGAGTTTCTAGGAATGATTTTAAATCTGTGATGCCATATTCCCCACCTTCCCATTTCCAAGAAGAGCAATTCCAGCAGAATGCCAAGTCAGCTACACGAAGTTCTGAAAATCTTTGACTTTACAACAGTTAGTTTTGGTTGTGTCTCTCGCGGAATAATTTCGTTCTTTAACCCTCTAGTGCCCAGCCCTATTTACAATGGCACAACAAGTCCGAGCTCCAGTTTTTGGATCACTTCTGGATCCACTATGCTGGAACAAACATCAAAATAATAATAATAATGCGGTTTATAAGTCTCATATCCAGGCTAATGCCCGCTCATGCGACTTCACACTATTATGGTGGGGTGATGATCTTGGTTTGCTTTTTCGTTGTTCCACGAAATGTATCAGATCTGATACGCTGGGCACTAGAGGGTTAAATATAAACAGAAACCGAAAGCTGTAAAGTTAAGATATTTCAGATATTATCGTAACTGAAGTGTCCACTCTGCTGGAATTTCCCAATAAAGACATTGCATTTTATATTGACTCTTATTGAAAATGTGTGCTTTTGACCCTTGTGATCGATGGTCACCTTGACCTCGATGACCGATAATGAACTTGGACGTTTCATCGTGAGCGATTCGTTGGTTGGAAGCCGAGCCATCGTTGAGTTCCGGAAATGCCTGGCGTGAGGGTGCACCGGACTCCCCAAGTTTTCAAGAGCCTGGAATGTAACGTACGCGACAGGTCCAAGCGGAACCAGAGACGTGAGTGGAATGGCTTGGATGCGAGAGGAAACATTGTGGAGAGGTCTCAACTCACGTTTGGGCCCGCTGGGCATGACGGGGATGAAGAGTGAAAGTGGGGTATTCGTTGTCCTGGATGAAGGCGAGATAGGGTTGGTTTCGTTTTTCTGGGGTTTTGCTGATACGATGTGTTGCTGAGAATTCTGGAGGATGCGTTCTTTTCATGCATTATAGTACTTTGGAGTTGGTTGAGAGATGGCGCTGGAAGGTTATACTATAGCGTTGGAAGGTTATACGACTATGCTGGAAATTGTAGGGGAGGGGGCCAGGGATAGATTGGGAGAGATATGGGTTTTATGGGAGCAAATGGAAGAAGAGGTCAGGATAGTGCTGTGTTGTGGTGCGTTCAAGAGAGGTGAAAGAACAGGAAGATGAGAGCACAAGAAGGAAGAAAGGGATGCATGAGTGTCTGTAGATGTGGGTGGAAAGCTGTGTTGGTTGGTTGGTTGGTTGGTTGGTTGGTTGGTTGGTTGGTTGGTTGGTCGGTCGGTCGGTCGGTCGGTCGGTCGGTCGGTCGGTCGGTCGGTCGGTTGGTTGCTTGGTTGGTTGGTTGGTTGGTTGGTTGGTTGGTTGGTAAGAGATAACGTATCTGACAGATGAACAGAGAGACAGACAGACAGGTAGAGAGGTAGATAAGTAGGTTGGTACGAAAGAAAGTATGTGTAGATAGGTATTTTAGAGGGTGAGTGATATGATTACAGACCATTGTGATGAATTGAGTACCTTAGACTCCGGCTCAGGAATTAGTATTTGGTACAATTTGCGGTATTTGTTGTATGTTGATAATACATGGATTTGACATTAGCAATCTTTTTCCTTTTATTTGCAAAGGAAAAAAAAACCAACAAATCATCTCTCTTGTTGTAGGCTTTAAGATCTTGAAACCGTAAGTCCTTACATAGTAACAACCAGTGTAACAGTAAAGACAGGCATCACATCTTTGTATCGCATTTCACCAGTCTCAAATTTTTACACCGTTAAACTCGTCTTGTCCTCATACCTTTATGTAACGTATCTGACCCGAATACCAAGAAATTGACCCAAATGTCAAATTGCCCCCCGTTTTTCCTATCCAGGGTCTTTTCTTGTCACATTCTTTTCGTGTCATCTATAATGATATTCCTTCCGCATATCTGATTCTCGCTTTCCCCAGCGTCTCTTAATAATGAGTCTGATGCCTCCACCCCACCCCCATTCCATTCCACTCCACTTCACTCCACCTTACTCCGTTGCTCCACCCAAGCACCCGTTCCACTCTTCAGGGTATAGCTTATGGTATCAACTCTGGTTAAGTCTTTTGAGTGGATCACCTACTGATTTTGTTTACCTTCTATTTGCCGGTGGAATTTCGAGTTCTCTGAGGTGGCACGCATTTTGCTACAGTGGTAATTATGTGTATAATAATATAATGTATATTTACATTGAAACATATAATAGTGTGTGACACGTGTCATAGCGATGCAATCCGGATATGAGCAAGGAATGAAGAAATGTGTGTAAAGCATTTTTTTTTTTTTGTATTGTAGTAATCTGCCAGCAGTGTGTCAATGCATAATCGGTGCTCCAGCAATCATACCTTGCGTGATGGTCAAATAACTGTTATACAGTCGGTACAAAATAAAGGATTTGACATGAATGCCATTTTACAATATAAAAAAAAAAATATAGAGACACGTCTATATAATATGTATTTGAATTTATTAAAAGATCTGAATATTGATCGACACGATAAAGGTAATTTTAAAAGAACAAGTCGACAAATTTGAAGGGTGTAACAGAGGACACATAATGAGCTCCGAACAGTAAATATTGCTTTCAGAAATTTTCTAGCATGTCTTAACATGCCTTGTAACAGAAAGGCATGATACCGCTGAGGTCTTTAAAATGCAGTTGTGATTTTTCTCCTTGCCTTCTTTGGGTGTTTCTCGTTGATTTATTCATTATTTATGTACCCAGGCTTTCGCTCCCGGCGGTACTATCACAACTCGATCTTCTGGATGTCTGCGAGTTTCAAATCTTGCTTTATTAATATTCGCATTTTAAGAGGAGTTTCACAGCTGCCAAAATTTGAATATTAATTCATTAAGTCCTAAGATGTAACTTTTAATGTCTTCCCTCTATAGTTTGTTTCGATGAGCATGTTTAATTTATCGTCACATTCATTCCACATTCGTCTAAGTCTTTTTAAATTAAGTGACTTGTTTATATTACTGGGATCTTTCTTTTATTTTCTTTTTTCTATTTAAACAAATTATGTAGAGTTTTGACTCGTTACTATATCTCAGTTTTAAAAGCTTAACCACATCTGCCTGTCTGTTTTGCCTTTAGCAACAGATTGAGAGCGTTAAATTTCTCAATACCTCAAAAAATGACTTAGCTTAGATGAATATGGATTGGGCGTGACGTTATGTCTTTTTGTGTGAGAATATTGTGAACTTTTTCATCCTTCAAGATCAGGACAAGCTCTTGGAAATCACGCACTCGCTCTGGTTCTGTCAATCTTACTGAAGCAACAAATCATTGTTGTCACTATTTTTAGTCCATCTCCATAAAATTTTTTATCATGTTGCTTTCTTTTCTATTCTGCTCTTCTCTTTAAATAACCATCTCGCTAGATGCTCCGCAACTTGCAAGAGACTGCACTGCACTTTACTGCAATTGCCCAATGCCCCTCACTAAATCTGACAATTTCCCCTCACCCCCTCCTCGTGCATTTTAATGCGCTTCCCACGTTGCTGTCGTCAATCTCACACCAGGTAAAACTAAAAAAGGGGAGCCTACACAACACAATACCCGATTATCCCCCTTTCCTTTGTCAGTCTTGTGTCCCCTGATGCCGTAATTATGCCCCCTTTTTCTTTATTGGCAAGGGGTGGTCAAGCGTAGCCTGAAGGCTTGAAGCCCCTTATGTTTCGGTCCGCTACGGCTTTTGCTTGGCGTCCGTAATGGTCAGTTATTGTGGGGCCCAGTGCCCTAATGTTTATTTTATTTTCTGGGGTTTAGTTATGGCGTCCCCATTAGGGGCGGCTACTCCGAAATCTGATGACACGTGACATTTTACATTGATCTAAGGGAGGAAACCCATAACGAGCTTGTCACTTGCAAGGCCTGGGCCGTGCAAATGAATAAGAAGCAAAAAAAAAAAAATGGGAGAAGGATAGAAAAAGTGCATGAAGGTAAAGGAAAGCAAAATGAGATTGAAGGAGAGAGAGAAAAATAGAGAGATGGAGAGAGAGAGAGAGAGAGAGAGAGAGAGAGAGAGAGAGANAGAGAGAGAGAGAGAGAGAGAGAAGGGGTAACGGGCGAGATATATTCAAGAACCCCGTTAGAATGACTGGAGCATAAGACGGAAGCAGAGCAAATAACAGAGGCATACTATACTAATACTATGAGGTAGCTGGAAAGCAGGATGGGTCTGTCTTGGCTGGATAAGCCAGCCTCTTCTGCATGGTTTATACCATACATACACGACCGTTTCATGCCCCAATTCATCAGCTGTTAGCACGGTTATCAGTTTTAATAACTCGTTGTAGACATGTCCTAGTCACTAAGACGGTGTTTTAAAATTTCGTTGGATTTTAAAGTTCTTCCGAAATAATGACCCTTAACCCCCCCTCCCCCCAACCCTCCTGTCCATCTACTCTGGAGTGAAGAGTGCAAACCGCCCGTGCGTAGCCTACTCACCGGATTTTAGAGACAGGAAAGTGAATGAAATGAGTTGGGTTTTTTTTGGATGCAGTGGGCATAGATATGACATAGATTTACCCACCCCTGCATACTCACCGGAAATCAAAGCCATGCAAGGGAATTAATTACCTTCAGAATTTTTCATGCACTCGGACTAGATATAAACATGCTGCATACGCCGCATAGAGTTAACCACCCCTGCGTACTCACCGGAAATCAGAGCATGCAAAGGAATTAATTACCTTCAGAATTTCCCATGCACTATGTATAAACATGCCGCATCGAGTTAACCACCTCTGCATACTCACCGGAAGGGAAATTAATCATATTTCAAAGGATAACTCTACGACGCGTTCCGCCCAGTATAAACCGACACAGTGTAGCTACCGAGGACACCCGAGAAAGTCTGCATGACAAATCGCACACGGCAGAGCTCAGTCTCTCGGTTCACGCTTACACGAAGTCAATCCGTAATTAGTACGTGAGAGTCCCTCACCCCCGACTCATTGATTTGGGAAACCAGACCCGACCTGGCTTGGCCCACCCAGGGCCCGCCGGGCCGAAGGGCCGTTGTCGATAGAAATCAGTGGCAGGCGCGGTGAGCTGGAAAATGGCCGTGCAGTGGGGCAGGGATTTTTCTCCCCATTCTGAGAGCACGCCTTTCTTCCCCTATAAATGTCGCGGTGGTTTGTGTGACTAGAGGAAGGAACTTGTGTCTTTAGGCGGAGGGGAAGAGTGCATGAATGCATGTGATGTTCTACATGTATGTATGCCAAACAGGGCGGACTGAGTATCCTGTGGCATTTATTTAAGGGGGACCTCAGACAGCCTTTAGGTTGATTATTATTTCATGGGGGGAGGGGGGAGGTGGAGCGAGAGAAAGAGAGAAAGACAAGAGAGAGCGAGAGAGATCATGTATGCCACACAGGGTGGAGTATCCTATGTCGGTAGCTTTTATTTG
>JAWQUT010000389.1:248637-272873 GCA_033807755.1 Ellobium chinense
ACACACACACACATCCAATCAAGATGGACAGTGCATTCCTGATTTTTCTTTTGTTTTATGTTGTAGCAGTTATTACGGTTCAGGAAACCCAAGAATTTGCACATGCACACCACTTGTTTGTGTTTGTCCACTCACACACATTTAAGTATTTTAAGTGAGCGCAAGTGTGAGTGCAAATAAACAGTCATGTACATTAAGATCTCATGACACGGAATTAAGATAAGATAAGATAAGATAAGATAAGATAAGATAAACTTTATTGATCCATGCATGGGAATTTGTTTCGAACAAGTGCATAACAACAAAAGATAAATTAATAACATACGTATTACATCATTGTTAGAATGAAACACATCACACCCAGACACAGCATAGGTCTGCACACCCACTCACTCAGACCTACATAACAGCAGCACAGGCACGCACGCACGCGCGCGCGCACACACACACACACACACACACACACACACACACACACACACACACACACACACACACACACACACACACACACACACACAGACAGAGCGGAATACTGACCCATTCTCACAGCATATCATAGACTGTAAGACCTTAGTTGTCTTGATGTTGAAGGCACGAAAGATTTGCGGTAGCGCTCAGTTCTAGCATAATATGGTAGTAAAAAACGGTTGCTTCTTTTAGATTTATAAGGGACAAGACTCAACACCCCATTTTATTTACAAATGGGCAGGCAGGCAACGCACCAGTGGCGAAAGAATACCTAGCGCACCGAAAGGCATCATAGACGAATGCATTAGACTCCATAAAAAGTTGGACGATTGGCGAATCGGGCGGATTGAAAAGATCTGTCGGAGATTGTATTTCGTTCCTATACACATTCTTTTTTTTTTTAAAGGGTAAAGAAAAATAAAGAGGACTGATGTGTATAGTTACCTTTTGTGTATTTTTCTACGAATTTAGGTGAAAACCGCATGTTTTTACGTTACGTAGTTCTCAAGAAATCTGTGACACAAATTTGGCACAAGCGTTTTATTAATATAGATTAGTCCATAGTCTTGTGAGATATTGTTACCCGTGAGTATAATTATAATTTAATAAACAGGGTCTGAATACTGAATAGACAGCGTCAAGTTACAAGTGAGTGTAGTGGGGTGGTCTGAATAAGCTGTTAGTTTTGGTGGATGCAGAATTATCAATATCTTGAAAAAGTTGAAGTTTTCGCTCTAAAAAACACATGCATAAACATAATAAAATACATACATAAGGTATATTACGTATATAACTATAAATATAATGTACAACTACAATGTGCTGTGCATTCTTACGGGTCCTAGATTACGGAAAACCCGCTCTCTCAGTAAGGAGTTAGACTGTAGTGTAATGTGTCACAAGTTTTGACGTTTTGTAAAGATTTTGGCGCATGTGTGAACCTCTGGAGACGACGCGAATGAAATATCCTAAGAAGAGTGGGTTCCCAATATGTTTTCGTCTCATTTTCTTCCGCTGGCTTCCTTCCTCTCATAGCTACTCCCTCTCTCTCTCTCTATATATATATCTCTCTCCGTTCGTCCATCCATTTATATAATAGTGGCACAGTGATGAAACTGAAGGGACAGACTGCTATCATCCTTCTTCCTTTCATTCTCTCTCTCTCTCTCTCTCTCTCTCTCTCGCTCTCTCTCTCCGTTCGTCCATCCATTTTTTATAATAGTGGCACAGTGATGAAACTGAGGGGACAGATTGCTATCATCCTTCTTCTTTTCATTTTCTCTCTCTCTCTCTCTCTCTCCTCGCTCTCTCGCTCCCCTTGCTCTCTTGTCCTCTTTTCTAGCTCCTAGTTAGTCCCATTTCTTTCTCCCAAGTTTGTAATAAAGGCAAGGATATGAAACCGGGGAAATAGACGACTTCTGTCCTTATATATATATATTTTTTTTCCATTTACATTTTTTCGTTCTGTCCCATTCACCGTTGCTTTCTTTCTCCTCCCTCCTTCCCTCCTCCCCCCCCCCCCCCNCACTTTCTCCGTCCCACTTTCATAACAATGGCAAAGATAAATGAAACTCAGGGGACAGGAAGGCTGTCATCCAAAGAGTGCACTCTCAGTGTGTCTTCCTCACACTGTTTCTCTCTCTCTCTCTCTCTCTCTCTCCTCTTGCTCCCAATTCGTCCTTTCTTCCTCCCAGTATGATAATAAAGGCAACGATTATGAAACTCACGGAACAGAAAGCTAGTAGTATCGTAAGAGTGCGTTGGGAGTACGTCTTCCTCTTTCTTTCGTTCCCTTCTTTTAACCGTTGCTCTCCCTTTCTCACTCTCTCTCTTTCTCTCTCTCTTTCTCTCTGGCTCTCCGCTTTCTCCCTCCCACGTTTGTAATAAAGGCAGTGATATGAAAAGGATAGAACAGAAGGCTAACATCCTACGATTGAGCTTCCAGTGTGTCTTTCTCTCAGAGTCTTCCCCGTTCTCCTTCTCATCATCTCTCTTTCCATCACACCATCTCTCTCTCTCTTCTTCTCACCGTCTGTCTCTCCCTCTTCCTCCGCCACAATTTTCCATCCCTAACTAATAACCTGGAACAGCGTATGAAAGTCTTGACACCAAAGGAGGACAGTATCGATTATTTAAACTCTAACGTGTCCTTAACACAGGGCGGCCTCAAAATCTGAGATCATCACAGGGAAGAGAAAAGAAATATTGGAAAGCAAGGTTGAAGTAAGGGAAAAAGCCTTGAAACAGGGATTGACGGAAGAAAAGACATTTTAAAGAACCTCAAAAGAAAGGTTTCGAAATAGATTGAAAGCAAAAACAAGACAAAAGTGGAAAATAGAAATCAGGAACAAGAAAGAATAAAGAAAAGACAGGCCAAAGAGGGAATAGGGGAATTAGCAATGAAGAAAAATAAGACACACTTGGCAAAGAATGAAAGGAGTAAAATAAGGAGTTGGGGGGAGGGGGAGAGGGGGGAACGAATACGAAATCAAGGTCAACAACAACAACAACAACAAAAGCATATTGGCTCGTGTGATGTTGATTTTAGTTGAAATAACAAAGCCAGTTAACTCCGAGAAGGATTGATTGGATCCGACCTCGACAGGGCTACTGTTCTGATGGGTATTTCAATTTGTTGTGGGCTTGAGAAGTAACTGGAAAATTTATATATATATATTTCACACACACACACACACACACACACACACACATATATACACATACACACACACACACACANCACACACACACACACACACACACACACACACACACACACACACACACACACACACACGCACACACATACACACACACACACACACACATATTTTTTTTGTTGTTCAACGTCGAAAGAAAGCTTTAATGTGGATAATAAAGGAGTTTAAACCGATTTATTACATGAGCAAGCGGGTTTAGTTGACTGCAAGAGGTCCAGTATCAGTGTGGATTGTGCCTCCGTCCGAAATATTGGGCTAAACATTTAGATGATATATAATATATAATATATATATATATTATATAGACGTTACTAAGTGACCATTCAACAGGCGAGTCATGGCGACCCGAATTTTTCTGTCTGTGACGGAATTTTGGGGTTCTGGTATCGGCATTTCAGATCTATGGTCAGGAATCTTTGCTCTCTGTGACAGACATGTTAGGCTGTTTTCAGGAATTTAAGATCTCACACAGTAGAAGTTCGTTACGGTCATAGGATTTGTTGTTGATAACAGGGACTTGTGTCATTTGGAACAGTTTTGTACATGCCGCAACAGTGAAACTTTGGATACAAGAAATAAAGAAAATAAAATAACGCGGGTTCGATACTGTAGAGACACGAAAAAAATAAAAAAGTGTAAATGTTACCGGAAATTTTATCCGGAAAATCAATGTGAGGGAGATTTCCCACATGGGTTCATCGGACAAACAGACCCAAAAAAAAAAGTCAAAGCTACGGCGCACTTGAACGGAAAGGATAGGTTAAGCTGAACTCTGGATCGTGAGGACATATTTTCAAAATGAAAGAGTTCGTGATTTTTCTGTTGTGATTGCGTGTAGCCATGGAGATGTGTTATGCTTCATTAATTACAAGTGTCACTCATGTGCTGTCACACACAATGCAGATATTGCAAGTTGACATTAAACATTAGAAGTTTCCACAATTAGATAACAACAGGGATTGTTAAAATGGAGGCTCTTCGCCGGGTTCCCACGCGGGAAACAGATAACATAACCTTTGGAGTTTTCGGAACTGCAGTGATGTATTTTTCCATCGACAAATAATGACAGGTTATAATTAATATAATACTCTGGCATAAATGAAATCTTTAACCATAGGGAAGTATAGTACATGTATATAAAAAAGATAATCGAAAATCAACAAAAGCGTCAATATCCAAATAAAGTCGTCAATCTTTGGAGTTTTCGGAACTGCAGTGATGCATTTTTCCATCGACAAGTAATGACAGGTTATAAGACCGTGGCATATTTGAAATATCTAACCATAGGGAAGTATAGTACATGTATTTAAAAAAGAAAATCGAAAGCCAGCAAAGCGTCAATATTCCAAATAAAGTCGTCCCAAACAGTCATTTAGTCAAGGCCTTTGAACCTGTAGCCATTCTCTCCTCAGTCCATTTCGCCCGCCAATTTACTTCTCTCACAATGAACACCGTGAAAGAGAATTGTACTTCACCTCTTTAACTGGGCCGAGGCGAAAGCGGCCCCAGTCCACAATGCTATACTATTGAACACAGCGCGATTTTGTAGCTGTTTTCTTTTTTGTGTTCTTTTTCCGTTTCGTTCGGCACAGAAGGACCTTCTCAACAGGTCCCAGTTTCTTAGCTGCAGTCAAGGTCCCCCTCGTTTTTCTTCCCTCGCTTGTCACGTCCTCGGTCCTAATGACAGAGTAACAGACTCGCTGACAGCTGGGGAAGAAGTGGGGAAAATGAGTGGCTGTGCTGTTTCGCCGATTCAGTCTTATAGAATACTGAGTTTTGGATTTTTTTTTTTTTTAAGGCTGCATGGATGATTATTTGTATTGATTCTGTTGGAAATGTATTGGTGGATTTAAAGACAGTGGGGTGNNNNGAGGGGGACTTCACTAGTGTGTTGAAGCTCTTAATGTTATGAACCTGATGGGTGGTGGAATAGGCGGAGAGAGAAAAAGAGAGAGAGAGAGAGAGAGAGAGAGAGAGAGAGAGAGAGAGAGAGAGAGAGANAGAGAGAGAGAGAGAGAGAGCGAGAGAGAGAGAGAAACAGACAGACGGACGGACTGACAGACACTACTGCAAAGACTGTTCCGTAGTGCCTGAAACGGCATACCAGCACTAGCACCACCACCACCACCACCATCACCATCATCATCATTGTTCAGTAAGTGAACATTTTCAAACACTTCTTCAACCGATATGATCTATGAAAAACTTACACGAGCTAACGTGTATAATCACAGTCTAAACGTTTCGGCATCATCATCATCATCATCATCATCATCTTCATCATGGGTGTCACAACAACAGTTACAGTCTGTCCAAAAACATCACAGGGCAAATTGGTCCCCGCGTCTATTTCAGTCTTCATCGCCTTCTCTGTCTCTTTGTCCATCATGCTCTTTGCCTTGCTTTCTGTATACCCCTCTTTGTGCCTCTGTCTGTCTGTCTGTCTGTCTGTCTGTCTGTCGCTCTTCTACCCTGCTTTTCTGTTACTGTCTGTCTCTCTCTTTCTCTACTATAACCTCTTTCTCTCTCACTACCTCTTCATATTATATGTGTGCGTGTATCTCTCTCTCTCTGTCTCCCTCCCTCTTTCGCTGGCATGGTCACCTGTGTAAACAAACAGGTGCTCCGTCAAAACAGAGGGCGGGGCAAGGCGGGGCGAGACAGGGCCAGAGAGAGGCTCAGTGTAAGCACTGCGGTAGTACACACAGGGTGTGAAAACAGAACCCTAATCAACACTGTTTAGTGGTGATGTTGCTAAGTTTCAAGGGAAGCAAAAGGGCGAGCAGTTAAGGAACTGTTGGTGATGATGCTGATTGATGTCGATGACGACGATGATAATAGTAATGATAATAATAATGATGATGATAATACAATGATAATAATGATAATACAATGATAATAATAATGATAATAATAATATAATGATAATACAGTGATAATAGTAATGATAATACGATGATAATAATAATGATAATACAATGATAATGATAATACAATGATAATAGTAATGATAATACAATGATAATAGTAATGATAATACAATGATAATAATAATGATAAATGCTGTTAATATAATGATAATATGATGATGAAATATTTCATAGTTTGAGTTACGTCATCTGTTGTTTGATGGTTGTTTAAGAAGTGATTTATACTGTATCAATAAGTCTTTGTGTACCGAGTTTATCCACAGTATTTCAACTCTTTATAATAGACCGTTATTTTTAAATACACCAATTTACTTTAACTTGTAGCTAAATTCGGACGGAAGAATGTTTGCTATAGAAACGTTTTGAAATATTTCGTTAGTTATGAGGACTACTAGCAGCAACATTATGTTACCTGTCATCATGATGAAAAGGATGATAAAGATTTCGATGAGATGAAAGGAGGAATGAAGTTGAAACATACAAAGAAAGAAAGAAAGAAAGGGGTTGATAGAGTGGTGGAAAAGCAGAGACAGACTGGCAGAAGAGAGAATGAAATGTAAAGTATAGAAACTAGGAACCACGTAGATATCCAGGGAGTGTAAGGGGAGGAAGAATATTATTGTGAAATACGAAGCCCGTAGATCGATGGCCAGACAGAAGAGGCTTAATACATGCCTTAGAACATGCTGTTTTATTGACAGGCTGGCGAGAGACAGATAGTAGTAGGCTGACATAGACTCCAGAGACTCCTTGGGAAGCAAAATATGAACGGCAAGACAAACACCCCATTTTACAAATGGGCAGGCAGGCAACGCACCAGCGGCGAAAGAATACCTAGCGCACCGAAAGACATCATAGACGAATGCATTAGACTCCGTGAAAAAGTTGGACGATTGGCGAATTGGGCGGATTGAAAAGATCTATCGGAGATTGTATTTCGTTGCTATACACATTCTTTTTTTAAAAAAAGGGTAAAAGATATAAAGAGGACTGATGTGTATAGTTACTTTTTGTGTATTTTTCTACGAATTAAGTGAAAACCGCATGTTTTTACGTTACGTAGTTCTCAAGAAATCTGTGACACAAATTTGGCTGAAACGTTTTATTAATATACAAGATAATGCACACACAAAAAAAAAAAAAAGAAAAAAAAGAAAAGAAAATGAGTAGAAAAATCATGTCATGTCTGAAATGAAAATCAGAAAAAAATGTCCTTGAAGCCATGACGGTTAGCTAGGTAGAGATAAAGAGATGAACCTTCCCAAAGATGATACATCAGTGTCTGGTCCCTGTCGTTTTCCCATGAGATCTTTCGTTCAGTTTGAGGGCTTAGCGTGAACATGGGCAAGTGATTTTGAGGATTACTCCTTTGCAAGCATGTCATTAATATTAGTCAAAGGCCAATGTCTGGGTGGAAAAGAGAAAGGGAGTGTCATCGTTTGAAATATTTTACAAGAGGCGTGCAAAGACAGTCACTCCTGCTTTTGAGGAAAGTTTTTTAGTTTTTTTTTGTAATTTTTATATCAGACCAGTTAACGACACTTAGGGATAACGAGACGGACAGTTTCATAAACATTTTCTGTGAAATTTATGTGAAAGTATACCAAAGTTCTGTGCAGTATGCTTCTACAGCGTGGAGGTAGGCTTGTCCCCCTTTTCATGATTCCCAGTAGAGGGTAGCATTTATACACGGTATAAAATCCCTTCGGCCAATCAGCGAGCGTAAATTCGTATATGACTTGTGTTAGCTTCTGAACTTTGTTGGACTTTGGGGATTTAACCGCTGTCCCATCTCTACAGACATTGGAAGTCGTTGGAAGAGTTCTATGATATTGTTCTTCAATCGTTTATAAGCTTTAACCTGAACGTTAAACATAGTCTAACGGTTTCCTGACACTGCCATCCGTGCATTACCTGATTGTTTGACTTCCTTCTTGGGCAACATTCCAGGTCACTCCTGCCTAGAGCTTGGTTTAGGGTTAGGGACGGGATTGGAATCGAGTACCTGTACAATGAGACTGGGTGTTTCCAGAATTTGCACCATACCATAACTCTTTTGCACTCTCTCTTCCTTTGTCTTGCAAGTTATTTCTTCCCTTGTTTCTTCACTCTCTCTCTTCTAGACGCCATCTCCCCTTCTTTATTTTCCTGGAGAATAAGAGACGGAAATGATAAAGCGGATTTATATTCCCATTGTCTCCCTTGTCTGCACTAGTCCAGAAGCACTAATGGAGCAATCATTTTGTGTTTTTCTTTGTATGAATCATATCGTGGCCGTCTCATTTTCTTTGTATTTGTTGTTGCGCTTCGTCTCCTTTGTTCTGTTTCCTTTTTGCCGTCATTCTCTTCTTTATATTCTTTTTCCCAGTGTCAGATTCGTTGTCGACCTTGTCTTCCTTCTCCCCCCCCCCCCNCCCCCTTTCTTCCTTGTATAGTTTCATCAAATCCATGTTCCTCATCGCCACTTTTACAGTTAATACTACTGCAACAACCAACAGCACCATTACCATTTGAAACAATGAAAACAACAACAACAACAACAACAACAACAACAACAACAACAACAAAGGTTCGGTCGTGCCAGCGCTTGTAACAGAATTTGAAAGTGGCAATATGATACAATTTTATATGACATCGCAATCGATAGACGACCAAAAATATACGAATTTTCGCGTCATATATGTGACTCTTCCTCGAGGTTAAGATAAAATATTGAAATAAACGGGTGAGAAGAAATATAGGTGTGCGTAAAATCGTTCAAAAATATTACAATCACTACTACCAAAACCAATATAATTAAATACAACCCATGCAAACTGCACGTAGATAACCAACTGCATTATGAAAGTTAATACAATAGACAATTACAGTTTTAATCCAGAGTAATTTTCGTATTTTTGTGGAACTCCAGTTTCTTTGTGGGCTGCTTGAAATGTAGCACTTTAGAACTCAACCCATGATCCTTAGCATGGTCATCATCATCATCATCATTTGGAACACAATAAAAAAAATATTAAAAAGTTTGGTCCAAACCAGCGAAGGATTAAGAAATACACTTTAGTACTTAAAATACAAAATGGACTTATATTGTGATATAGAATAATTACAAATTTTCGAATCTAAAAAGTGATTCTTCTTCAGGTGAAATATAATATCATCATCATCATCATCATCATCTTCATCATCTTCAGAGCACTACAGTTTGATGAATCCAAATTTGGCACCATTTGGCATTCCATTTCTCATGTACCAGAACCCAAAGAAAACATGGGATCTTTCTCATTCGTCAACTTTTTGAGTTACATGAAACCGTTGCAAACGTGGAGAGTACTACTCCGTGGTCTTCAAGCCAGAAATAAATTATTTCGTTAACAATCTCTCTCACGTTAACTTTGTTTAGTAACCTCTTTTTAAGGTCATTAGTATGTATCTAGGGATGGCGATTACACAGAATAAAGGAATACAGTATATGCATATATGCCAAAGTTCATGAATGTAGAATGACGAATGTTTCTTCATCTGCGGTCGGATAAACGAGATATGGATTTCATAAGCCATCGTATTGTATTTTGCTATTGTGACATTTTCAGTCTTCGCACGGTTTTCTGCCTGGAATAATATAGCGTTACGTTTTTCTTTTACTTGTTTGTGTAGGTGCGCATGAGAGGGAAGGAGGGAGGGTAAAGAAAGAGAGAGGGAGAGAGAGGGAGGGGGAGATGAGGAAAAGGACTCCTGAAAAGTAGAACGAAATTGTTACCTCCCACTCTCCCCCCACCCCCTGGGAGAAAAACAAGAAAAAAAAAACCCCGAAAGAAACGACAAGAGAGATGGCGAGCGAAAGTCGAGTAGGCAGATAAGGACATAAAAATACACAGTGACATACAGAATTAACAAAAAACAAAAAATAAACACGGAGGAACGAACGAGCACAAAACAAAAGAAATGCAAACAAAAATTCCTTTAGACATAGTAAAAAATGTTCGCCGGAATCTATCAAGCATATTATTTGTCAAATCTTTTATCTCTAAGTAATCGAATCTGCCTTGTCCTACAGATTACATGGAAGCCACCGACTGCGGGGACAGAAAGCACCTGGGCGGAGCTGTAGTGTATTCGCACTCGCACTCCAACGGCGATTACTACCCTCACGATGTCGACTGTCAGATTACTTTTCAAGCGGAAGATGATGACTGGAAACTCATGCTCAGAGTAATCGAAATGGATATACCTGATCGAACTCCTAACGGATACTGTAACGATGCTCTCTATGTCTTCGATGATAGTACGATACTGACCAGAGCCATGGTGAGTTTTGATGTACATTTTCATCATAACGTTTTTGTTTATTTGTTTGTTATTTATTTATTTTGTTGTTTGTGTGTGAGTGTCTGTTGTGAAGTTTTATTCATGTATTTACTAGCATGCTTTCCCGCTGTATGAAGGAACCATTATTGTATGACTACATAACAGGTTACCGTCTGATATGGTGCCCCGTGGCTGTTTACTGCATGGTGTCATCAATAAAATGACGACAGAATTCGATGTTTTTATCCTGTCCATGGAAAGGACGAAATGGGGGAGGGGGGCAGCAACGCAAACTTGCCTATCACCGCAGCAACATCATCATCACAACAACCTCCACCACCACTTCCTCCCTTACTACACCACTACCACCACCACAGCCACCACCACTACCACCACCACATGTTCATGATCATTAACACTAAATATGATATTGCCCAGGTACGACACAAAACTTTTTGAAAAATGTAGAATGGATTTATTAAAAACAGCCAACGTTTGGTACTTAACACTATTTCAAGACTGACAATTCAGACATAAGACCTACAAAGTAAGGCAAGTGAATACAAGTCTGAGAGCCAGAAATAGAAATAGAAATAGAAATAGAAATGATCACCTGAAAGACGTAGTGAAAGGGAATGAGATAAGTCCATTGTCCATTCCATCATCATCATAACCTTCACCACCACCACCACCACCACCACCACCACCATTTATGAACACCACTTCCACCGTCAACACCAGCATCGCCACTCCTACCACCACAACCACCCTTACTAGCAACATCACGATAAAACACCACCCCGCCACTCTTCCGACCCAGCAAACCGTAGAAAATAGGCCAGAGGTCATTAATCCTAATCATAACAATTATTCCATCTGCAGCGAAAAGAACAATTTCCATGTAATACCATATCACAGCCTTTTTGTTAATCCTCATTGCTTCATTGTGCAAATAAAGACAGGAAAAGAAACTGCATGAAACATCCAGCTATAGTGCCTCTCTCCTATGATAAAAGGACTCATGTACAGTCAAGGTTGTCTCGAATCTTCCAAATACTTATCGACATTAGCTGTTCACCATCTACAATAAATGTTCTAGGTTGCATTGATTAAATACTTAAACCTTTTACTTTGTTACTCGTTGCTTGGAACTTCATTACTGCACCCCGGACATATCAATATCCATAAATGCTCCATAGTTATCCCTGGAGAGCTATTCATTTCTTTGCATAATTAACGTGCGGTGAGTAAGCAGGGGAGCTAACTCCCTTATGTGTCTCCTAGGCCCGGTATATCGAGGAACTGAAGGTGATTAATTTTCTTGTGTGTCTGTAACCTCCGGTGAGTCAGCAAAGGTGCTTCACTCTTGGATACACTCGACCTAGGATTATAAATAGCAACAACAGTGAGAGATCTTTGCTATACGTCTTTGACACAAGATAGCTCTAAACACGATATGCAAATTTTAATCCCTTCCGCCTAACATTACAGTTAGTGAACGCAACATATTCTGAAATCGTAGCAAAAGGAACGTAACGTAATTTGAACACACACAAAAAATTATGTTTTATTAACCGATAAACAAAGCTTTCTCTGATTTTGGTGTTTCGATCATTAATTTCGATTTGTAACATCCTGTAATGGACGCAAGAAGTGAAACCGGAGACCGTAAATGTTTACCGACGGAGGCAACGTGTGGCGACTGTAAATGAGAAAGGGCCAACTTGAATTTAACCCTTTTGCACTTCAGTGGTTTTGTCAAAGAATGCCACACCGCCATTTTTTTTTTTTTTTAAATCTAAATTTGGGGAAACTGCTTTTACAACTATCATCTTCATCATGATCTTCATCTTTCCAATCGTTACACGATGACTGTACCGCCCTCAGCAGCTGTGACAACACGTTTAATGTGATTCCATCGCGACGGCAGCTGCGACCATCGGAGAGAGGGAGAGAGCTAAGAGACCAGGGAGGGCTCAGTTCTGTTCTGTTCCTGCCATCCAGGCAGAAAGGGATAGAGAGAGACTCACGTTACAAATTAATAATAATAATGACACGCTCGGGTTTCGGGGTCATGCGTTGATCCATGTGTGCTGGCTACGCTACGCTAACATTGGCAACAGCAGTTTTAGAATTAGTGATACATTTTAAAAAAAAATATCGGTGAATATGACCCGCGTCAACTGGCAGTTTAAGTTTACTTCTTGTACCACATTTCTTGTTTTGTTTTGTATTGACAGCGTGGTTGGGAGTCTATGATGATTAAGCTAAAGGACTCTTTCGGTCGTTGTATAGCAATAATGCACATTCTTTGAATGGCATTGTCATGTCTGAACTGCAGATGGCTGATAAGGGGCATGCCGTGAGGCTTGATACTGGCTCTAACGACAAAGCGTGATGTTTCGACTTTCGACCTGATAAACGCCTGATCGCCTTATCCTTTGTCATACAGCTTGGAAAGCAACTTTTACTTTGGTTTTTATTGCAGTACAAGACAAACACCCCATTTTACAAATGGGCAGGCAGGCAACCCACCAGCGGCGAAAGAATACCTAGCGCACCAAAAAAGCATCCTAGACGAATGCATTAGACTCCGTGAAAAAGTTGGACGATTGGCGAATCGGGCGGATTGAAAAGATCTATCGGAGATTGTATTTCGTTGCTATATACATTCATTTTTTTTAAAAGGGTAAAAAAAATTAAAGAGGACTGATGTGTATAGTTACATTTTGTATTTTTTTACGAATTTGGGTGAAAACCGCATGTTTTTACGTTACGTAGTTCTCAAGAAATCTGTGACACAAATTTGGCTGAAGCGTTTTATTGATATAGATATTATCATTACAGGTCAATTGACGAGCTTTTTTTTTTTCCAAAACTCAGCAAATGCACTTTCATTGAAAAAGAGCTGGTGGTGTATTCACACATGCATTTCTGTGTTAATTCATTCAAAACCTAAATGAGCTCAGATCTGCTCTCCTTCAAATTTTAATGTCATTTAACAGTAAATAAAAATATATGTGTGAAGTGCAATTTCCTTACTATTATATCCCTTTATGTCAAAAATATGAAGAGATCACATACCGAGTTTTGGAAAAACGCTCTTCAATTATGAGATTACAACGGAAAGATATGGGGAGTTTTGACAAACCGCGCGTCCATTGTTTGAGAACAATAGATTCAGAATATGACAAACCGCGCGTTCATTTTCTACCAACATGTGGAATATTATCATTTACTGTATTTGCTGTGAGTATCGATACCACAAAACATTAATGCAAGGTTAAGAAATAAAGACATCCCTGTTACATCAAGATATGGACCCGGGCGCTTTAAATGTAGAAACTAATGTCACGACGTAATACGACATTAGGGGATACGATGGTATGCCAAAGTTGCATGTTTGTGGGTAGAATCATAAAGGAACGTGTAAACACAACATGAACAGTCTAGAAGACTCCTCATGGCTTCAGTATAATGTAGAAACTTCCCTTTCTATCACAGCCATCTCAATTCACTCCCTCAAAAACTTCCCTTTCTATCACAGCCATCTCAATTCACTCCCTCAAAAACTTCCCTTTCTATCACAGCCATCTCAATTCACTCCCTCAAAAACCTCCCTTTCTATCACAGCCATCTCAATTCACTCCCTCAAAAACTTCCCTTTCTGTCACAGCCATCTCAGTTCACTCCCTCAAAAACTCCCCTTTCTATCACAGCCACCCCCTTTTAACTCAACCCTCTCGAAACAAGGATTAGACAAAAAAAATCCAAATAGCTCTGTCCTAACCAGCGAAGTTAAGAATTAGGTATTTGCACTTAAAATACTTCAAATACTCTGATCACTATGAAGCTATTACAGAATAATATGTACGAAATTTCAGATCAAATGTGAATCTTCCTCAGGTTAAACACATGCGGAAATAAATGAGTAAGAAGTGACGTAGGGTAAGTGGACTCCTCCCCTCTCCAGACGTACTCACCACATTATACAACTACGCCACCCCTTTTCATGAGCTTTTTCTTGAAGACTTCCGAAGACACATTTAGGACTCACAAAACCTGCAATGAAAAGGGCAAGGAAATCCATGTAATTGCTTTAATGAATAATATGACATTGATAACACAGGCCATCCGAGAGCGAAAGGGGGGGCTCTTCCCCTACTCTTTGCATGTATTCAGGCTTCATCTCGTGATTCACTTTCACTTTGAGCAGTTGAGGTGTCAGCCCATACGAGTGAAGCATGCTCCAGTGACACGACGGCCGAGGCTTGGCGTTCCATATCTCGAGAGCAGCACAGGGCTAGGAGATGCCGAGTCGTTGTTCAATGTCTGCCTCGGGTTTTTGGCTGTTTTGCTCAATTAAGCAACGTACTGAATAGCACTCACTGCCTGTCTTCTAAGCCACATTTATGGCGGATGATAAGGCGGTGCAAACAAGACTCGAATCGGAATCTCCGTGTGATCCTCGAATCCGGTCGCTTGTTGCAGGGATCGATTCTTGTAAAGCGGTTGCAAGGGTGCATTCGAATCCTCAGTGCTGTCGTCATTGTCCGAAATCTGATTAGAAGTGCATTGGAAGTGTGCAAAATCGAGGTCAAAATTGAATTTTGAATTTTTCATGTCAGAGAGCTTCTTATTTTCAAGTAGGCATCTCTTACGGAGAATTACGGCAAAGGTAGACGTGCGAATTAGGCATTTCCTGGTGCTGCGATCACAGTATTGCATGGTACGATCTAGATGGGGCATTTACATGTGATTCTATATGATCGCACTTCAGGAAATGTATATTCATGCCTACCTCTGTCATAACGGGCGGTAACAGATCCGAACTTGAAAATGAATATTATACACATTATATATCTGAATCAGCGAAATATGGAGTCCGTGTAGGATGGACATATGAGAGAAATAGATAGACACTTGAGAACTTGTCCATTAATGATGGGATCTCTTACCATCGTAATAATTACATTAACACATTTAGGGTGCATTCAGTACCGACGCTGTAATGTAATTCTGTATATAGAATGGTTAAAGATCCGTCCATGAATGCGCAATCTTTCAGCTAAGTGAGCAACACCTCTGTAGAAAACGTGAAACATGTGGATCCCGAATCGTCTTGGCATCATATGGGCTAACCCATTTCTTATTCATGTGTGAGACCCTTATGGGTCCCAAATGGATTTCAGATCCCCAAGGTCCCAAATAGATTTCAGATTCTGTATTTGATGGGTCAGGTTTGTATCCGTTCGTGAACAAAACCAAGACACAAGATTTCCTTACTGGAAGAATGTCACTGTCACACACTAACCATGTGCCTCGCCGTTTCGATTATGTACATTTGCGTTCACTCTTTAGGTTCAGTGATAAGTGTTTCAACAGTGATGTAGATCATTTAACCTGCTAGCACCGCAAGATCCTTGTCCGGATTTGAATCCGCAAACCCGTGCGTGGGAGGAAATCGAATCGAGGACGTACTCGAATACGAAATTCGCATCTCCCGGTTTTATAAACCTAGGGAATAGCCGCGCTGCAAGTACAGAATCACCGCAATCAGAGCCGGTGTTGCACTTTTTATGACCGCCCTCCATGCCATCGTATATTAGCACCGCCAGTGACACATTGTTGTGGCAAGCGACCGTTTATGACCGTTAGGGAAGCGGGCGGGCTGGTTCTGTGTATCAGACCGCGAGGTATTTGCAGTTAGAATAGGGGCGCGATACGACGCTCTGGGGGGATACTGTTCGTTGGTTCGATTATTTTGTGGTCGATTTTGTAAATAAGGCCAGCCTTAGTCACCCATTTATTTAGTTTCGTCATCGCTGAGTAAGCGAGGTGGAAAAAGAAAGCAGATTGAAATGATTTGGATGTGCTTTGCGAACTCGGTGTGTTTTGCTTGCAGAATTTTTGTGTGGAACGCTAAGGCTTCTCTGTGTCTTTCTTACTTCTTTCAGCCTTTTTGCTATGATCATTCCTATGATGATGGTTTTGCACTTCCCCTCCTTTCGTGTATGATCTGTTGTCATGCCTGACTTCCTTCAAGCAGTATTGCCGCAGCAGGCCAAATCTCTCAATAGCTTGCTCAACTCTTTGAAATGGAGGGTCAGGTTCTATGCATTGGTGACTTTCATTCAGGCAGTAGCTTTCACTACCTAGCCAGGTATCTATTTTTGCATGCGAGTGGACTGATGATTTTGCTGGAAATGTGAATGGGGGATTTTGTCAAATAAAGGGTCGCAGTTTGGCATACGAGGAACACTGTTAATATTGCTTGCATTAAGCGTCACACTTCATCTATAACAGCAAATGATGCCGGTGCCGTATGGACATGAGACCTAAGATTCTTGCTGTTTCAAGTCTACAGTTTGTGAGTTTATCATCGAGAGAGTTTTGAGAGAGGGAGAGAAAGAGAGAAAGAGAATGAATTTAGAGACGTAGAATTTATAGCTTACCCCAAAAAACAAACATTGCAAAGAGTGTCATGATTTCCAGTAACAAAGCGCACTGGATTTCCAATTACAGTTGCCAATTTATTGCCCCTGAGAACAAACGCCTCAGCGCCTGTCATCGACGTCTCTGTGCACAGCGTTTGGGAACAAAATTAATGTTGAGTAATAGTAATAGTTAGAAAAGTTGTATTTACCGGCTCTCAACATATTTTTTTTTCAACAACCAGCATGTTGCACTGTGGTGACATGTTGTGCTCTATCACAAAACATTGTATTTTCCAAATGTGGAAATCAACTTCTAACCTCATAAAACTCTACGAATGATTCAGCTTAATTGCAGTCCGCTGTTACTTTTAAGAAGTTGTGGTTGAACTATGCATTTTTTAATAAAAAGAAGTTTTGTCGTTCGTGATTAATGGCATGCAAGAAAGTCCGGAGTGAAGGCACGTGTTGTAGCAGTTTGTAATTAAATTGTGTTATAGGTAAAAGGAGAAACGTTGGAAGAGCGTCACCATCATTTTTATACGACGAGGGTAGAGACATAGTTCTTTTACCTGACTGTAAGTATAAGATGTTTATAAAAAACTTTGCAGGCCCGCTTTTCATGTTCGGTGCAAGCACCATCTGACTCATAACATTCACGTATGAGATATTTCTTTAGATTTGGAAATGTCAAGTGTGTAAGGAGAAGAAAGAGGTGTTGATAAGATTTTATATATACGTTAGTAACATTATTTTGCGCTGAGAGATTGGCTGATTATCTGATATGCGGAGCGAAGTTATCACATTTATCCTAGTCCGCTATGGAGTGTTATTTTACCTAGCAACACCCGGGTTCCATCCGAACAGCATCTCTAAACAACGCGCATCAGGTATTGGGAATTTCCGAACGGCTGTTCGGAAATTCCCAGTATTTGAAGAGCGTTGTTTAGACATACACTGTGCATGTTGATGTATAATGTCGTATTCCACAGATTGGGTCAGATGTAAATATTGGCATCATTTTGTCAAGAATATTAACTGTTTATGATAAGAATTCAGGTGGGAGCTTAAAACTGTAAAGGGACTTTACCATACATAACGAACTTGGTTTCTCTTCATCATTCTAGTTCTTCTCCCAAACGTCCATTTTGTGAAATACGATGTTGTCTGTAAACGTCGACATTGTTCACTTTCAATTATGATATATGACATGTTTCAAGATAATATCAGGTTTGCCTACAGGCTCAGGTTAAAGAGGTTTTTATATTCATATGTAAATAAGAAATACAACAGAGAAGAAAAAGCGGCAGACAAAGACAGAAACAAAGAGAATAAACGACGCCCGAAAATATGGAGGAAATTAACACTCAAAAAGAGAAGAAGTAAGAACGAATGGAAGATAGAGACGGCAGCAAGTAGAATTAAATGAGGATGGAAGGAAGGAGTGAATTTATACAAAACAAAACAAAGCAATTGAAGATGGCACAGATTTTGAAACGACGGAAGGTGAAACAGCCAGAAAGTTCTGCTTAGAAGAGATTCTCACTGGAGACAAAAACAACTGAAAGATAAATGAAACTAAGATAATATATATTAATATGGTTTTAACGGAGACAAAAACGTTTGAAAGGTAGATAAAAATGAGATAATATAATAAAAATATGCTTTTAATGTGTTGAGAAAAATAGAGGAAAGAAATAGTCGAGACACGGAGAGAAGCGAGAGATTTTCATTCAAGTGACAGCAAAGAAATCGGGGAGGGATGGACAGAGTTGGTTTGACAACGGGTCCAAGGTTCCAGACTGACATATTCTTTCAGGGATCTTCTGTGCTTGGCGGCGGCACTGGATTCATTGTTCTGACTCCCAAATTAATGGACTGTCTTAACGATGATGGTGAAAGCAACAGCTAGAGTTAGTCAAGTTAGCACACTCTGGAAACTTTTGGATCGCATGTCGTCAATGGTAACAGTGCAAATAATACTACTGCACCATCACAAGCCAACAGTTTTAACAATGTCATTGTTGGTCGTCGCAGTGCAGGACCAGGGTCAACTCTGGTTCGAAAGCTAGCTATTGTTTCACGTTAGTGTCGAGTAAGGAAATGGGAATAACGTGTCTTTTTTGAGCTGACACTACAAAGGATATCACCCGACCCAAGAATCGAACCCATAAGCCCCAGACTCAACAGTTTTCATTTAGTGAGAACCTCACACAAACCGCAAGATTATGCTGCCTCCTGATCTACTGAATTCGGGACGACTGAAATTTTGAGGGGATGAATATATCAGAGGGGAAAGAGGATGAAAGAACGAAAGGAAGTAAATATGAAAAAAGGAAGTTATATGAAAGTTACAGGAAAAGGTGTCTGGATATGAAGTTTGGGGTAGATTTGACCTATTTCTGGAGGCTATCGTTAGGCCCACAACTATGTATTTATTCATCTTCCTCAACAGAATATAGGATTTTAAGAAGCGAGAAGCAAGACGAAGCAAATTGTGTGTGTGTGTGTGTGTGTGTGTGTGTGTGTGTGTGTGTGTGTGTGTGTGTGTTGTTTTGTTTGTGTGTGTGTATGTATTGTGTGTGTGTGTGTGAGAGAGAGAAAGGGAGAGCGAGAAGAGAAAGAGAGAGAGAGAGTGAAGGAGATAGAGAGAAGAGCAAGAAAAACGAGAAGTGAAAAGTGACGAATGTATAAATAACATGTAGACATAGCGGCTAGCGATAGGGAGACCGGCGTCACTTGTATCACTCAACAAGTCCCTGTCAAGGGGAACATGGAAACGTTAACCTGCTTTATCTCTCTACTTTATCTCATTTTATCTCAGGCAGATTCAATTTTCAGGTAAGAAGAAATCGACAAAAAAAATCGAGGATTTTTTAAGGAGCCGACAAAGAATCAAGGGTTTTAAGGATTCGCCAAAATAACAAGGGGTTTAAGGAATCTCTCTCTCTCTCTCTCTCTCTCTCTCTCTCTCTCTCTCTCTCTCTCTCTCTCTCACACACACACACAAAATACATACACACAAACAAAACAACNCACACACACACACACACACACACACACACACACACACACACAAGGGGAAGTGTCTACGGATTCGAAAAAGAATTATAGATGTGACAAAATTGTAGGATGTGTATGTCGGTTAAAGGGAGAGAAATTTGAGGCATTTTTAAAAAGAGAGACGAGGATTAGAGTTGGCGTTCCTGTTGTCAAGAGATACAGCGAATGGAAAACTTTTAGGATTCCTGTGGCCATATGCATAATCCTTAACGCTCTGCAGTAACCACGGGAAACTTTCAAAGATTAAGAAGATTCAAGATTCGTTTGTTTGTTGGCTTCCCATTTCTATACATCACAATCAATAGATCACCTCCACATAATATTATAGAATTAAAAACCACTACACATTATGATGCACTCAGCCCTCAACCATATGCGCTCGATTCCAGTCATTGCTCAATACAAGAATAACGATTTCACACACGTGCACATAAACCCTCATACACTCATTAGCAGTGTTCTATTCAGTTAACGCAGTGCGTTTAATTAACGTATGGTTTAAACACAGGGCACTGATGTAGTTGAGAATGTTAGTTTAACCTCTAGTGCCCAGCGTATCAGATCAGATACATTTCGCGGAACAAAGAAAAAGCAAACCAAGATCATCACCTCACCATAATAGTGTGAAGTTGCATGAGCGGGCATTAGCCTGGATATGAGACTTATAAACCGCATTATTATTATTATTATTATTATTATTATTATCATCATCATTTTGATGTTTGTTCCAGCATAGTGGATCCAGAAGTGATTCAAAAACTGGAGCTCGGACTTTTTGTGCCATTGTAAATAGGGCTGGGCACTGGAGGGTTAAACGATTGAAAAGCTGTGGTTTTGATAATAATAATATACTGTGCATATATACTGTTGACTCCATATAAAATTGGCGTTCACTAAATTCCATTCGCAACGGTCTTTTTCATATAACAGAACACTGTGTTTTCAATATAAAAGACATTCGATATTTGCAGCTTCTTTTAATTGCAACTTCTTTCCTTGATCCCAGGACTACGTTTTGCGATATAACAATCATTGTGCGACGTAGCTGAATCAGAGAAATCGCACGCACGAGCGGAGAAGCTAGAAAATAAATGCCTGTTGTTGGGGAGAAAATATGAAAAAAAACCCCAACAACCAAAAAAACTCGCGTAAAAATTAAACAAATCTTCCATTCCATGAAGTGGGCACAGTTCATTTGAAAAGAAGGTGTTTTGTTCAATATAGTGTTAAGGTAGGTGCAAAAACAAACAGACAACCATTTTTTTTAAACACCAGTGAAACCTGATAGTGCCTCAAACCGTCTCAAGTTTTAGAAAATTAGATTCATCAACTCGGCAGATGTTTTATATTATTTTGTTTCACAAGGTCTTGAATCGTAAATCAGGGACATAGCAGTCGAATTTTTTGTTCTGTTTACAGTTTACACACATAACCAGTGCTAAACGGTAGAATTTACACTCAGCACACATGCTCTGAATAATTATCCCTCTTTGTGTTCTCATCTACTGTGATGCATGGTGCATCAAAAGCGAATNAAAAAAAAAGCGAAAGAGTGTAGCAATATAACGCACTGGGAGGGTGCAAAATGAAATAACAGCTGTTAGATTATTAAGGCAGTTTTATGTCACGCAACAGTTCTGTTGGATGTTCGCCCTCATCTGAGGGTGTCGCAACATTGAATGGAAAACGAATGACATGTGTGACGAATTTCATGTCTTGTTTCTGTGTAAAAAGTACGATGTAGTCTACATAGAAAAGATGGATTGAGAAGTATGTGAACGCAAACTTCAATTTAAAAAAAAACATAAAAATGCTTAATCTGTTTATTTCAAAATGTCCCCTATCAATGCAAAACATCGTGAAATTTGTCAAAGCTATACTCTCTGTCCGGTTAAGACAAAAACATGTTGAACTAATGCATGAATTCCAAAATTGAGCCTCCCAAACCATTAGTATCAGCATCAGCATCAACTCCTCTGTAATTACGCCTTTGCCCTAAGTAAACTTAAATATTTCTCAGGTTCGAATGTTGATAGGTCTGTCCATCAGTCTGATTGCCAGTCCATATGTTTTTTTCCTTTTTGTCTCTTCATTTATTTAGCTGTCTGTCCATTTGTCTGCATATGTACTGTCCAGTGGTTATTATATGTCCATATTTTATAACAATATCACAGTGGGAATAAACTTGTGAAATCTGAATAGATAGTGAACCGGTGTGAAAACGCGGATTTTCGCCTAAGCACACAATATGCTGTGAATTATTACCTTACTCTTTCTTCTCATCCTCTGATGCATAATGTGTTAAATGAGGACACATTAGAGTCAGTTTATTCATCTGTCTTGTGTCGTTCGCTTTATCCATCTGTCCATCCATCCATCCATCCATCTGTCCGTCCGTCCTTTCATCCATCCATCCACCCATCACGTTCTCCCTCTTCTCCGTCCACCTTGCCACTTACTATTCGTGCACTTGTCTGTTTGTCAATCCACCCGGCCACCCACCAATAAACAACCCCCGTCATATCATGGCACAGACAGACCACCATAGAGATCCCATGCGCTTTTTGGAATTTCCCCTCCCTTAGATCACTCCACCCTTCCAAGATTCCACAGGTCGCCCTTAGCACCCAGGGGTTCCTAACAGGGGCTTCTGATCTAAGGCCCTCTCCGGACCCCCTGGATTCCAATCCACGACCCCCGTAACCCCCTTGGACTCCATTAGATTCGCAGAAACTCTTTGTTCCGGGATTGATCAAATCCCCACCCTATTATCTCTCAATTTGGACATTGAGCCGTTTGAGAATCGAATTATGACAGGGATTCCAACCCTGATAACGTCCTGCTGTTTTCTGTTAAAGCCATTCCACGTGGATTATCCTGTCAGCTATACCGGGTACCAACAACTTGTGATATTAAAGTCGGTGCATTTTCACATGGACATGTTGTTATTGACACAATCATTCACGTTAGTGAAAATTGGCCAACGCTTCATAGAAGAGAACTTTTTTTTTTCTTTTCTGGTGACTGATTGGACACAGTCCATGGAACGTCCCAATTGGAATATGGAATCTTCAGATTCTTTGTGATCTAGGTGAAATGGCAATAATAATTCCCAAAGATAATTCCACTGTGTGAATATTTTTTTTCTCGGATGTAAGGCATTTCAGGCCCAGCCATTTGAATTCAGTATCGGAACATGGTATCGTCGATTCTAGCCATAGTCATGCTACAGATGCCTTGTGAAAGCAATACTATCTTCTTCACATTTTCCACAGTCCTTCAGTCTGTAAAATGGATACTTGGCAATAGGCAGAGAAAGATATGTTAGAATGCCAGTGTTTTGTGCCTGAAAATTGGTTGTGCCCCTGAATACTCCCTGGAGATTTGAAAAAAAAGTTTGCTGAATAAACTGGTTTGATGGGGTAATATAACTTGAAATCGTGAAAGCGGGCATTTGCCTAGATAGGAGACTTGATATATATATATATATCAAAATTATTATTAATATTATTATAAGCGGTACTACCATGATCATCATATCGTCTGCCTATGTGTTATGCTGTGGTGTGTGTTCTAGTGATAATTCTGTACTCGTTATTTTTATGCTCCCTGGTAAAGGACACAGATCCGAAAAGTTGAAATTTTTATTAAATTTTTCATGCCACAGTTTTTAGAGTTTTTTTAAAAGAATATTTTTGATGATGCTGATGATGATGATGATGATGATGATGATGATGATGATGACATCATCATCATCATCATCATCATCATCATCATTTCATACAAGGATTAAAAAAAAGTCCGCCCAAACCAGCGAAGTCAATATTTAAGAAATTACACCTTAATATGCACAGTACTCAGGTATCACCAGGTTTTTCATCATATTCATCATTACCTCATCATCAACATCATCATCATTATCATAACATATCATAGTATGTAGGACTGAAGAATCAGTGCCTTCTACTTCAGGTGGTTCAAGAAGTGCAAGAGAATGATATTAATAATTTAAAAAAACATTGAAGTCGTCTTTGCTTTATCTCGCCTGAAAGGGTTAAAATAAAGACATGCAACTTGTGACCACTTAACCCACAGTGATAAACCGGCGGCCATGTTCATCAAAGCTGAAGAGCCCCCGCTAACGGTTTCGAGTGCTGTCTTCAAACCTTCCTCTAGAGTAAATAAACAATGTTCTTCTTCTGCATTTATACACTTTTATTTTAGCCTCGACTTTGAACGGTGTTGAACAATCTTTAACATTAAAGACAAGGGAAAAAAAATAACAAAACAAAATGCACCCACAGACACGGAAG
>JAWQUT010000389.1:272916-294373 GCA_033807755.1 Ellobium chinense
ACACACACACACACACACACACACACACACACACACACACACACACACACACACACACACACACACACACACACACACACGCACACACTCTCAAACAATTGAGACGAGTTGATGACAAGTGAAGTGTGCATTAGCGGTGTTGTTTATGCATTGTATCTAAACGGCGCATCTAGATGAAAAGATGGTTGGCCGAGATGAAATGAGACTTCTAAGATGCACATTTCTTTTAGCTCGACCCATTTTTGTCCACCTGTGCTGACGTCACAGCGGATGAGTGGCCGACGTTTTGGCCGCAGTAAATAATTATTTGAAAGCAGTGGACGGTTGAGAAAATTGGGTTGATTGGATACATACATACATACATACATACATACATACATACATACATACATACATACATACATACAAACATACATCATAGATAGATAGATAGATAGATAGATAGATAGATAGATAGATAGATAGATAGATAGGTAGGTAGGTAGGTAGGAAGTAGGTAGGTTAGGTAGGTAGGTAGGTAGGTAGTAGGTGGGTATGTAGGTGGGTAGGTAGGTAGAGGTAGGGAGGTAGATGGATGGATGGATGGATGGATGGATGGATGAGACAGTGGGTCGGACACAGAGGTCGTGGGTTGGCATCCTATCAGATCTTCTTTCTTTCTTTCTTTCTTTCTTTCTTTCTTTCTTTCTTTCTTTCTTTCTTTTCGTTTCTTTCTTTCTTTCTTTCTTTCTTTTCTTTCTGTCTTTCTTTCTTTCTTTCTTTAGCACTCACTGTTAAAATCCATATAAGATAGAGAGATCTTAGTCTGAAGGAAAGGGAACTACCCTCCTTCGAGTTGGGGTTAAGATAAGAGGAAAGCTGATAGCATAACTGTGGCCCTGCTAGGTAGTGAAAACGCTGTCAATTGCTGCTAATCTAAACAAGACACAAATGTGCAGGTGTGTTGTGCATTCTCCAAGACTAAATCGATTGTTCCTTTGTCTCTGTGATTTCTTCCTCTGTTATTTGTCTGTGACTTTTTTGTCCCTCCTAGCCTGGTCTCTCTGGCTCATCAATAGTTCTGTTATAACGCAGCTACCACCACCATCACCACCACCACCATCGTCACTGTCAGCACCATTAGAGTGCCAACATCGCAAGCACCATCATCATACAGTGCCACTATCAGCATTATGAGTGTCACCACCACCACCACCTCCAACATTATCGCAAAAACCATCATGGGCATGCTAGACATACCACCACCACCATGCCATGCATCACATCTACCACCACCACTGTCACAGGATACCACTACCGTCATCACTACCAACACCAACATCGTCATTACTACACAGATCACCACCATCATCATCACCACTACCACTACTACTACTACCACCACCATCACTGCCACCACTACCACCATCACTATCAACACCAACATCGTCATCACTACACAGATCACCACCATCATCATCACCACTACCACTACTACTACCACCACCACCATCACTGCCACTAATACCACCGTCGTCACTCCCACCATCACTATCAGCACCAGTTTCACCACCACCACCACCATCACTACCGGATACCACTAGTATCACTTCCACCACCACCATTATTATCATCATCCTCACCATTACTTTCCTCACTACCACCATTCTCTGTCTCCATCTCTCTCTCTCTCTCTCTCTCTCTCTCTCTCCCTCTCTCTCTCTCTCACTCTCTCTCTCTTTGCTATCCTTTCTTTGTCCAGGGCTTCTTTCTCCCTCTCTCCCCTTCCCTGCTCATTCCTTCCGGTCCTCTTACTACCCTTATTTCCAAAATACAAGGGTTAACATATCAAGGCTGTAGAGCTCATGTTTACCTTAACCCTTTGATTGCCGTGCCTGGGTAATAGCGTACCTTGTGATCTTTGCTAGAGCTTACCATAGGCTTCATAACTCCTCTCGGCGTTAATGGGTTAAGGCAGATAGACGCACGCCTGGGAGAGGAGAGGAGGGGGCGGTGAAAAGTGGTGTAAATTGGGTGATACGTTTGAGAGAGAGAGAGAGAGAGAGAGAGAAAGAGAAAAGATTAGCAAGAGCTAACAGTGTATGGAGAGGAGAAGGAGGAGAGAGAGAGAGAGAGAGAGAGAGAGAGAGAGAGAGAGAGAGAGAGAGAGAGANGAGAGAGAGAGAGAGAGAGAGATGGAAAAGAGAAAACTGACTACCATAAGCTAAGAAAATAGATAGGATTATCATGATTGAGAGAAAGTGTGTGTGTGTGTGTGCGTGCGCGCGCGCGTGTGTGTGTGTGTGTGTGTGTGTGTGTGTGTGTGTGTGTACGTGTGAGAGAAAGAGAGAGAGAGAGAGAGAAAGAAGAGAAGGTTTGCGTGAGTTCGACTCACAGGATAGATAGTGTTAGATGTTGAGAAGGAAAAAGAGAGAAGCGTGGAGAGAGAGAGAGAGCTGGAGAGAGAGAAGACCGATCAGCATAAACTAAGTTAATAGATAAGGTAGTCATGCGGTTGAGAAACAAAGAGAGAAAGAAATAGAGAAGGAGTGAAGAAAGACGGTAACAACAACAACTACAACAACAACAACAACAACAACAACAACAGCAGCAGCAACAACAACAACAACAACAACAACAACAACAACAACAACAACAACAACAACAACAACAACAGTGGCAGCATCAGTAATGTCAGCAGCCGCGGCAACCACACTGCCATCACTAATAACAACAACATCAGTAACCACTGCGCAGCAGCAGCAACAACAACAACAATAATAAACATCAACAACAGCAGCAGCAGCAACAACAACATGAGAAACACCACCATCACCACCTCCACCATGAGACATGTAAACCGCCATATTAGCATTATAACTACATGTAGTAGATTGTCACCAACTATCACAGTGATCCCAACTGGCTACAAGTTTGTGACACCTATTAGAAGGGCAAATCACTGATTGTGTACAAGCCAATTAATCCGCTAATATATAAAATCCCCCTTTTTTGGGGGCCCTGCCAGACAGTGTTAGGGTGTAGAAATATGTAAAATGACCTGTGATCTAAGTAAAGCTTCCAATTTTAAAGTTTCAGGTACAATTTGAGTCTTCTAGATAAAAAAAATAAAATGTGTAGGCCTATGTATTCGCACGCGGTCAAAACCAGCCAAATGAAAAATAATTGGTGACCAAATCAGAATTTGAGGTGATCTTTTTCGAAAGACATTTGTGAAAAATTTTGGGGTACCCGCCTTTTTCTTCCCGTTAAAAGATCGGGCAAAAGAAGTACTTTAACCTCCATGGAAGAAATTTCCCCAAATCACAGTGGTATATGTAGAATAACACAAAATGTTAATAGGGCCAAGAGAGCAAAAAATAATAGGTGTCAAAGACCTACAGGGTTCTTATATCACTGTCATTCGTGGTACGTTGTCAAGGCAAAAATACAACAACATAGTTCAAGTTCAAGTTCAAGTTTATTTGTTTATTTAGGCCGAAGCCATCCACAATACAATACATATCAACAGTTCAAAAAGTATGAAAAAGGAGATTTAAAAAATAACAACAACAACAGAAACAAGAACAAATAAGGAAAAGAAAAAAAAAATACTCATACCTTTGTACCTATCTGCCAAAAGTTGATAACAACACTACTGAATAGCATTATGAATCCATCTGTTTGACAATGTGGGTGTAATTCGTAAGTTGTTTTTTTTTTTTCGGATGTAATGCAATGAAATACGATGGATCTTCATCGCAGCTTGGGGTTCATTATCATATCCTGTGGGCTCTGATAAATGCGAGCGAGATAATATTATGAAGAAAGCATTATATGCTATCATTGAGGCTGTGGAATGAATAAAATGATTAAGGGAGATAACCAGAAAAACCTGTGTAAAGGGAGAGCATGAATTATTCTCATCGTCTGGGTGTTTTATAGTAGATTCAGCTTAACTGCACATTTGCTTAATCACAACAATCCTCAACTGCAACATTATCAGCAACAACAACAACAACAACAACAACAACAATGAGCTTTATAAGTATCTTATCCAGGCTAAGACCTTCGCAAACGTCTTCACATTATTATTTCCTCAGCAGACCAGATCACTCACGAACACCTTTGGAAGCATGATGGGAGGCCGCCATTTATAGGCACTGATCACTAAAATCCTGACAGTATTTTCCATTTCTGTAGTCAGGTATCCATTGTACAAGGAAAATGTGAATGAAATGCTTCCCATCCGCCCCATGATCCTTGCGATGATCGAACCCACGATCCTTAGATCCTGAGACCCGTGTCATCGCCAATCAGCTACGCTGTTCCATAGTACACGTATACATGACGTTTCCAGTGACATGACACAACGCCACTGATTAAGACTCGCTGTATAACTGCAAATCATCCTGTAAAACATAAGCCCTCATAGGGTTGCGAATAAGCGGAATTGACCGCATCAATGATTAATAATAATGATAATAATAATAAAAACAATGATTAAAAGAACGAAGTTTTAAGCGTCCGTGATGAAGAACATTCCCATAATGCCAGTCGTTCACATCTCGCCAGCTACAAGGGGAAATGCCCATTTTATGCCGAGGGGAAAGCGAGTGCAAAAATTATGGAGCTTACAGCAGAATGCGATAGATCCATCCATTAAGGGGCGAAAATGGGTGCAGGGTAGGCGAGTTCCAAGTTGTGTTATTCTCTTTCACCCGATATTTACCTCCCTTACAAGTCCTGGTTGAACCTAGAGTTAACCCGCTTGTGCGGGCATATAGATCTATCATAACGTGAAGCACAACATTATGAATATGATTTAATCTAATGTTCGTGAGTGTTTTTTATGATTAATTGGATATTTATAGTTGTATTATCACGTCTGTATCTACAGAAGATTCGTTCCCAATCTCTTTTCGAAGCTGCCATGTGGAATGATACATAATTTTAGGGTGAAGTATTACAGCGTCAAAATTTAAGAAATAATGATTTAAGGTTTGGAGTAAAGATAACAAATATAAACTGATTTTGCTCATTCATCACGTATGATCGGTGTTATTAGGAGCGAAGGAATTTATTCATACTTTATCATGAATAAATGAGGAACTTATGTATGGATTTATCCGGTTTTGTCCTGAAAATGCTGATAGTGTTAGCCGTAAAACGCTTATGTGGCAATCAGCCTTGACACGAGGCTCGGGAAGAAGCTCTTTAGCCAGACGATAATGGTGATTGCCAGGGACGTGCCGAGAGTTTCGGTGAATCGAGACTGGGCCATTTCTAGGATGTACCCGGCCTTTTGTATTTGGCCAGTCGGGGGAAGATAGTAGAGGTTGGGGACTGAGAGTTAGTGAGTGAAAGCAGAGACTTTTCAGGTAAGGTCTCTGGTGAAAGCGAATGTTTTAGAGAAGTAGATGGGTGAGGGAGTGGGCGAGTGAGTGAGTGAGTGAGTGAGTGAGTGAGTGAGTGAGTGAGTGAGTGAGTGAGTGAGTGAGTGAGTGAGTGAGTGAGGGAGTGAGTAAAAGAAAAAGAAAGTGTAGGAAAATGAGTGGATGAGTGAAAGCATGAACTGGAGTTGTAGATGGCAGAATGAAGGTGCTTAGAAGATGGATGAGTGAATACTGGAAGGGTGGTCACTTTCGAGAGTTAAGGTACCATTGATAGGAACAGTATGAGGGTGAAGGAAGTTGAGCTGTGTAAGAGGGTGGTCGGGAGGAGATTAGGTTTAAGTTCCAGCATATTGGCCGTGTCTTGCAAAGCTCAGCTTTGTTTTTCTCCCGTCCTCTTCTGATATAACGTTACTTTTGAAAAGCATAGAGACTAAAATAATGAAAAAAATTGGATAGAAGAGCTGATAATGCACCAATCTAAGTTGTGTTGCAAGGAAACTGTTATTATAGTACATATGTTTTCTGTTATCGTGACATGCAGATGAACCAGCGGATACCATCTGGGGAATCTTAGAAAGCAGATCCGTTATAGTAATGCCACGTCAGGACACAAAGGTCCATACTACAAAGTGAGATAAGTAATTCATAATGCCCTATTTTAGTGATAATGCTGGTGCTGCCGTATTACGACCAAACGGACCGTAATACAGAGTGAGATAGGTTGATCACTCATACCCTTTTATCATGACACGCCCGATAGTCTCGCTGATTCTGTCTGACATATCTTGGAAAGTGCATGCATCATCGCACTGCGATGTTGCAACAAAAAGTACTATAGTTCACAAATAGATACGTAGTTCACACATGCCCTTTTATCGTGACACGCTAGTAAGCGCATGCATCATTGTTTAGTCGTATCACGACGCAAAGTACCATACTATAGTAAGATAAGTAACCCCCACACACCCTTTCGTCGTGACACGAAATGAGTAACTCGCTCTGATGCCATCTGGAGGATCTGAGAGAGCGCGCGTGCATTGCTCACGGTCTTCGTGTGTGCTTTTAGCGGGTCATTAGCAGGTGCACACACCAGAGCGAGGAACAGTCGCGCTTTTGTGCACAAGACAAGTGCTCACGCCGAGAGCGGGAGGAGAGAATGAGATAACGAGCCCTCGGTACTTTTTACCTGAGCACGAACGGGTGGAACCTGGGTGGTTTCGGACTACTGGAACCGATTCCTCGGCGATGCCAGGACCACGACTATTGTAATGGGGGCGATACTATTGAGGTCGAGGTAGATACAATAATATGGTTATCAATTATTTATGAACCGAGTATTCGGCTAAGTATTCGGCTAAAGGTTTTGTATCTCTTCAGGCTTTTTGTTTTGTACATTTAGAATTAATAGGCAGCTCTCAGTTATTATACATGCGCGGTCATCCGGGTATGGCGAACCACAACTCCAGCAATCATTACTTCCTCTTTCCACTTTTCTATTGTTTGAGGAATATGATTGGCTGATATGGTCTGTTACATCGGATTTTATTGGCTGATGCATCTTTTTCTTTAAGAAGCGAGATTTGATGACGTCAGCACCCTCTGCATGTATTTTTATGCAAACCGGAAGTGAGCTTCATCGGAACTGGAATGATTAAGAACGGTCTGTTAATACATTGGAATAAAGATTCAAAGATATTTAGAGAAGCATTTAAGATGTTTTGAAATGGGTATGTAATCACAGTAAGTCAGTTGAAATGATTGTAAACATGTCAGTAATAATTATAAGTGATTGAATGAATGAATGAATGAATTGAATGAATGAATGAATGAATGAATGAATGAATGAATGAATGAATGAATGAATGAAACAATCAATCCATCACGACAACAGCAGCAGTAGCAAAAACTGTTAATGTAATTAACAGCACTACCACCACAACCATTCACCACCATCACCACACCACCACCACCACCACCACCAACAACAACAACAAACAAGAGCAGTGACAGGAACAACAACAACAACAACAACGTTAGAAATCCGAAACACTTTTCAGCACCAGTCCATGTATTCGATTAGTCTGTAATCACTGATATCATGCCCGGGTACCCAAATGAGCCGTTCGAAAACCCCCACGTACCGCTGAGAAGAAAACCAGGCTATGATATATAGCAAAACCTACGTTCGTTGGCTGTCTACAGGGTGTCTCATAAAACACGGCGCTCAGTTTCCCTTAGCCCTTGTAACTTTTGACGGATTGCTAAGAGCGTCATAATGCTATTATAGAAAGGTGGCGTTTTATGAGTATGTTATCATTTAACCTTCCGTTATTTTTAAAGGCGGTATCGATTTGAAAAGTTGGGATAGCGGAGCCATTTTTTTTTTTGTTTTTTGTTTGTAGTTGTTGGCATGTTTTGGCATTCTTGGCAGAGCAAGAAGGAACTGTAGCCGTTTGATTGAATAATTCTTCCTTTTCTTCTCCCCTTTCCTTTGCCCTCCACTCAACAGCGTTCCCTTGCGTAGATTCACTCTTCTTCTCAATGGTCAGTGGCATCATTTTTCATTTCCTCTTATTGCAGAAATCACTCGCAGAAATTTATAACCGGAATGGTTATCATAGCTAAAGTGACGTTTCCAACTAAGACTTACCAAGGTTGTATGAAATTTACATTTTCATAGTCATAGGTTTTATGCATTTGAAATCACGACCCAAGATAGGTAGCTGACATTGATACATTAGTTGTGATTTTGTTTGTTGGTTGGTTGGCTTGTTTGTTTGTTTTTGAGGGGAGGGGGTATATTATGAATGGCACATCGCGGACATACGTCTTCAGTTATGCGATCACAAATCTCGAAAAGGGAATGTCGGTAAGCAAGAAATCTGGCCTGGGACTCTTCATTGTCTTCATTTCACTAAACAGCTTGCAAGAATTTAGTTCGGGGCCCCTGAAAATGCGTGGCTCGTAGGATGACGTGTACGTTAATTTGGCACTAGTAAGGCCTGCAGTAAAGACATGATCGTTTCCCCATCCATTCAACGTCTTGTCTCGGTTCCTCTTCCCCGTTTTTCATAAGGATAAGGATAAGGATAAGGATAACTTTATTTGTCCATAGAGGGAAATTTACCTTGTTACAGTGTGCTTACAAACCATAAATATCTGTGCAAACACACACATTCCCTTGCTATCACACACACACACACACACACACACACACACACACACACACACACACACACACACAAGCCACCACGAACACACACATATTGTAATAATAGTCATTCTGTTTCCCTCTTCTTTGGGGTTGATTATGTTCATCCCCTCCCCCTGCCCACCCCATTTTTCTCTCCCATCCTTCCATAGCTCGCCCCGCAACTGTTTGCATGCATGATAAAATAAACACTCAGTTGTACATAAAATAACCATTAACAGCATCAGAGTTGCAGTTTTAAGAGCAGCAACTATGCAGGCATGTTGTCAATGGTAATTTTGTGGCCCTAGAATTAATTCAAGACATTTTCTAGTGGCATAACAATGGATGATCGTAAAAAAATGTGTGCACGGTTTACGAGAAGAAAAGGTTTAGGGAAGAAAAACAAGGATGAGTGATGGAGGAGTGGGTGGGGATTGTTGGAGGGATACAGAAAAGGGAAAAAAAAGTCAAGGAATGTATGTGTGTGTGTGTGTGTGTGTGTGTGTGTGTGTGTGTGTGTGTGTGTGTGTGTGTGTGTGTGTGTGTGTGTGTGTGTNGTGTGTGTGTGTGTGTGCGTGCGTGTGTGTGTGTTTGGTGTGTATGTGTGATAGATAGATAGATAGAGAGAGAGAGACAGAAAGAGACAGACAGAGATAGAGAGAGAGAACAGTGTCATAATTCTACACACAATCCTTTCAGAAACAAGGGACTAAAGCTTAACAAATTTATTTACCCAGGCGATGATAGTCTAATCATTTCGAGCTTCATTCGCACATGATAATACATGTGCATTTGTTACGCATCAGCACAGAGCACAAATATGACATAATTAATATTTGTAAATTACCCACATACGTGATAGTCCACCCAGTTTAAGGAGGAGTGGGTGGGGCTTGTTGGGGTGGTACAGAAAAGGGAAAAAAATCAAGGAATGTGTGTGTGTGTGTGTGCGCGCGCGCGCGCGCGCGCGTATGTGTGTGTGTGAGCTCACTTACACATGCTCTGACTTCACATATCGCCAATCGGCGGAAAATGCTGATACGACATTCTAGAATCCCTCAGAACCGAATGACCCCCATGGGAGAGGAAATATCTTTTCCGAACAGGCCTGGAACTAACCTCTCGCGCGTGTACGAGAAATTTACCCCGATATGATGAGCTTCAAAGCGGTGTCTTGGGGGGCAGCACTGACACTCGCTCATCTTTGGCACTGGACCATTCCATGGAAAAGGGTGACCTGGTAATTGTTCTAACGACAAACAGTAGTCTGTATATATAAACTGGTGTTATGTGAAATCCATTTTGTCATAATGTGGATTCGATGCTTGGAAATTTCAGAAAGTTGACTTAAACTTGTCTCTGTGAACCAGTAAATGGCTCTTCTCTATAGGAGTCAAATAGGATAAAGGGGGAAGTGCTCAAGATAATAGTAATTAGGCTATAATGATAATATAATAATTTTATATATATATATATATATACTATGAGCGATTAGGACATTGACAGATCTACAAATTAATTCATCCTCTCAACAATCACCCATCTGTTCCTTCCTCTCTCTCTCTCTCTCTCTCTCTCTCTCTCTCTCTCTCTCTCTCTCTATCTCTCTCTCGCAGACAAACACCCACAACCATCTATCACACATTCATTAACGTCACACTGGCGGATTTCTCACCTGACAATACAAACTGAGCCTTGAGCAAACAAAATGTTATTATAGCGATCCTGATGAATTGAAAATACCCTGTATAATAATTGTCCATTGAAGACGATCCCGAGCCCTTGACACACCCCTATTAATAAAACGCTTCAGCCAACTTTGTGTCACAGATTTCTTGAGAACTACGTAACGTAAAACCATGCGGTTTTCACCTAAATTCGTAGAAAAATACACGAAAAGTAATTATACACATCAATCCTCGTTATTTCTTTTACCCTTTAAAAAAAAAAAAGAATGTGTATAACAACGAAATACAATCTCCGATAGATCTTTTCAATCCGCCCGATTCGCCAATCGTCCAACTTTTTCACGGAGTCTAATGCATTCGTCTATGATGCCTTTCGGTGCGCTAGGTATTCTTTCGCCGCTGGTGCGTTGCCTGCCTGCCCATTTGTAAAATGGGGTGTTAGTCTTGTATGCAAATAAAACGGGCTGAAAGCTGAAATTTGGTCTCACTTTTCACAATACGTAAAAACAAAATTGTAGCCAGATCAACTGGATGTACCATTTCCATGGAATCGCCCGGGTCCGTGCGTTTTTCATCGCGTCTTTGGCCAGTGTTTTTTTTGTGTGTGCGAGTAGAAAAGTGTACGCGAGGGACGTGCGTTGACTGTTATGATTTACACGAGTTGGGCCGCTCCCTAAGATAAATGGAATAGTCCGGCTAGTTTGATTGTGCCATCTCTTAGGGAGGATTTCGTGGGCTTATGTAAACGCTTTTCGGTTAATTGAAATCTCGTAGTTTCGTTTTCTAGTCATTTATTTACTGTCTCTGTCAGCTGCCTTCTCTCTCTCTCTCTCTCTCTCTCTCTCTCTCTCTCTCTCTCTCTCCCCACCCCCCTCAGGAAAAAAACAACAACCGCCCTAGTAAAATCAATCGTATGCCTTTCTCTGTTTCTCTTTTTGTCATGGTTTTTTTAATGCATTCATTCTATCCTCCACTCCTCTTTCCTCTCTGCTGTATCCATCCTTATCCTCATCCATATCTGCTTCTTTCATCCATCCAGTCTCCCACACTCTTGCGGGGTGTGTCCCTTATTCACTCACTTATTTCTCCCTTACTACATGTTTCTCTGGTCTTTCCTTCAAGTTTTTCTTTGGATTCTCACTGGGGAGGAAACAAAATTCTCTAGATTTGGTGTTGGACAGGGGGGAATGGGGGAAAGAAGTTAAGGTGTAGTGGTATGTATCTTTATTTTTTACATCTTAACGTATGTAAAACTCTTTCTCCGCACTTTTATATATATGTATATATCTATATTAATAAAACGCTTCTGCCAAATTTGTGTCACAGATTTCTTGAGAACTACGTAACGTAAAAACATGCGGTTTTCACCTAAATTCGTAGAAAAATACACAAAAAGTAACTATACACATCAGTCCTCTTTATTTTTTTTACCCTTTAAAAAAAAAGAATGTGTATAGCAACGAAATACAATCTCCGATAGATCTTTTCAATCCGCCCGATTCGCCAATCGTCCAACTTTTTCACGGAGTCTAATGCATTCGTCTATGATGCCTTTCGGTGCGCTAGGCATTCTTTCGCCGCTGGTGCGTTGCCTGCCTGCCCATTTGTAAAATGGGGTGTTAGTCTTGTATATAATATATGTGTATTATGTATGTATTTATGAGAGAGGAGGGGAACTGATCCATGGCTCGTAGGTTCCTGCGCCACTGTGTACATTTTACACTGCTCTCCTCTCTTCCCATCAGGCCATTCTGCCTTCTTAGACCTCCTCGCGGTGCCATGAAAAATATACAGAATCATGCCTGGTAATCATTTTGATTGGACCCCGTCCGTCGCTGGAATCGGAATTGTTGATTCTGTGTACAAAAAACCCTCTGTCTCCTTATAGATCAGAGATTCTCATCCTGGGTGAGTGCTACCCCTAGCGGCCACGCCATGCAAGATACTAGGGAGCGTGCGCGAAGAGCATTCCACGAGTATATCACCACAAATTCGAGCTATTTTGGTTGCAGGAGCCAAATTGTAAAAGCCTCTTTGAGCCATTTAATAAATTTTTTTCCTCGAACCACAGAAACGTTCCGAGATGGTCAAGATTAGTCTGCAGGTCAGGTGCCACCACTGTGCTCAAATTATATACTGTTCACAGTGGGGATCCTTCTTTTAGATTTTCTCACAATTTTAAATGACATGAAAAGGGGTTAAAAATTTGGCCTTCTTTTGTAGACCACAGGCCCGCACAAATGAAATCCACTGAAGCCATTGGGAAAAACCACCTGCAACAATTATTTTTTTTAACAAATTTAAGACTGAATTTCACCACTTTTGCGGTGTGTCTCATGTTATATGATTATTTCTACATAATCTGCCCTTTGGACTCTGATAGTCCAATTTTGTTTTGACCAATTAGACTCCTGTAGCCTTATGACCTTCTTCTTCTTCAGGTAAAATGTTGATGGGCGTAGGCGGCCATGGACCTCCATGCCACTTCTCTCTGTCAGCTGTCTACTTCAGCAGTTCTCCACCAATGTTCAGTGCACCCTTCCATCTTGTTAGGCTATCCAGTATTGTTTGTCCTCCTCTACTTGGTTTACTGTTTAGTTTTCCCAGTTTTTACCAGCTGCTTTTTTTTTGCTGTCTTCTCATTGCATTTCTCAACTGAATTTTGTTGTTCGTCTTCGCTGCACTGCTGTCAGATCTTGTAATTTTCTGTCATGATTTAACCCTCTAGTGCCCACTGGTCCGTATTTGGCAACCCACACAACCCAGTGGTCCAAATATGGCACGGATGTTTCAGTGCCCGAAGGTCCAAATTTGACCCAAAAAATTTCACCTATTAAATATTGATATTGGTCAAAACCAGTGTTTTATATATGTATTTTGAGTGGCATTTGAAGTGTGTATGTGAATTTTCAGAATTTTCCTACCAGTATTTCTGTGGCTGGGCACTAGAGGGTTAAGTTGTTCAGAACCTATGCAGTTGTTTGCCTTTCTCTCGAAGATGTACTGGGCTTTCTTTTTGTGTCTTTTTGTGTCTTCCAATTTGGTATGAATTTTTTTAGAGATATGCCAATGCATATATACAGCGTGAAGAAAATGGGAAGGGGGAGGAGGAGGTACAGGAAGAGCATGCTATAACAGAAACAACAACAACAACAGCAACAACAACAACAACAACAACAACAACAACAACAAACGAGTTAGTCATTGATTTTTTACTTTACATGACGAAAATCAGTTGCGAGATTGTCTGTTGGCATCTGGGGGGTGCGCCCACCAAGAAAGGTTGAGATCTCCTGTCATAGATGCACCACTAGCCTAACTGGTTGATTGATTGATTGATTGACGGATTGATTGTGAATTAGGACTGATGTGTTTCGTGAGCTTGGCGTTATTTTGCTCTTTTATGTCGCTGCCTTGGCGAAGTTTTTATGTACGTCGATATTGACTTTTTTTGCTCCGGTATTCATCAGGGCTTTCTGTTGGCTTTGTGAGGTTTTCCTTACTACCCGACGTCTCTAGACTACGTCTTTAGATCTAGAGAGTTATGTTTAAAAGAACCGTGAAACCACTTTTCCAAATATATCCGGAATACCAATGCGAAAAGGAAAAGTGAAAAAAAAAAGAAGCTTTTTGCACTGATCCTTTGGGCATTCCAATGTGATAAACACGAATACTTAATATTGGAAAAAGCGCATGCATCATAGTTTAGTCGTATCACGACGCAAAGTACCATACTATATAGTAAGATAAGTAACCCCCACACACCCTTTCGTCGTGACACGAAATGAGTAACTCGCTCTGATGCCATCTGGAGGATCTGAGAGAGCGCGCGTGTATTGCTCACGGTCACAAAAGAGAATGATATACCCTACTTTTTAAGATCAATGGCAAAGAAAAATTCACCAGACACTTTTTGGAGTTTTATTTCCAATTAATGTTCGGACTTATCGTGACTTTCCTAGGGGACACGGTGACACAGCACACTAGGCAAGCATGAATCTCGAGCAAACACACACACACAGGAACAAACACAAAACAGTTCACCGGTTATTCACACGGACAACGAAGGGAGCGTAGTTGAGCAACATTCTTGTTTATGAAGATTATTATCTACAAGAGATCCAAATCACAAGTGCCTCTTGTGTCCAAGCATAAATCAGTTCTACAACTCTATTTTGATGTAATTATACATGTTTTAAAATGAAACTCCAGAGATGTTCTTTCTTAGGGTCTATGTTAGTTGATGTTCTATGTTAGTTGATGTTCTATGTTAGTTGATGTTCTATGTTAGTTGATGTTCGTCTCTCATTATGTTCCCTCGTGAACAGGCAGCAGGGATGGGCAGAACTGAGATCATATGAACGCAGTTCGTGAATTCAAGTGTCGTTTTCGTAAACTTGATTCGAGCTAGGGAACTGTAGCTAGTTTTGGTGCTAGATCTAAACTTCAAAATTTCATTATTAATTTCAGTTCACTTCACGTGTTCCTCGAAAATCAGAACCGAATGCCAAATTTTAAAAAAACCAAGAGGGATTGATCAGATCTGAAAACTATTCAATTTTCATGAAACTGAACTGAACGTGATCTTAGGGCTCTTGCCCCTTAGTGAACTGAACGTGATCTATGGGCTCTTGGCCCTTAGTGAACTGAACGTGATCTTAGGGCTCTTGCCCCTTAGTGAACTGAACGTGATCTTAGGGCTCTTGGCCCTTAGTGAACTGAACGTGATCTGAACTGACTTCTTTGGTGAACTTGAGCGACCTTGGCAGGCAAATTTGTCTACTAGCTTTACTCAGTCGACCCTGTTATATCTTAATTTTGCTGATATGGAAAATGTTGATATTAGGTGAAAAGGGGAAAGGAGGTCAAGTTTAAGCGGCGATGTTTCATGTTATAAAAAATATTCTGAAGACTATTGTGAGAAAGCGGAAATTGTGATAAAGCTTGTTGCAGTTAAGCGGAGCTGACTCTGCACCGTTACTTGTCTTTATTCATCAAGTTTCTCTGACTTATAGTCTTCCACCCCCCCCCCCCNGCATCCTTTTTCCAAAAAAAAAAAATAAAGCACACAAACAAACCTTTTCCCTCTGACAGAATGTTTAAGGTTGGACCCACCAAGCTCTTTAATTTGATTAAATTGGTACGATTTCTTAAGAAAACTAACACACGCTATTATTCAGCCACACACACATACACACACACACCCATAAATGTAGCCTCTTCTCGTATTGTTGCTTTGTTATCAAATCAAGAGCCATAATCCAAACATGCCTCTTGTCTATTGTGTAATTATTGCAATAACCAAATGTGAAAATCAATTCGCTGCTGTCTTTCTTACGTCCCCCTTGCCGTCTCTCTGTCTCTCTTTCTTGCTGTGTCTTAATATGCAGTCAACCCCTTATGCTCACGCACTGTTTTTAACCCCTGGCTTAATGCATGCATTATGCACTCCATCTGCTCACGCTGAAGTTCATTAAAGAGAGGGCCTGCATGTCACGGGGAGGTCGTGTAAATAGACCGAGCCATGTTGAAAAAAAATTGAATCAAAAGCAGGTGCTAAAACATTTGGCACGGCGGGTGTAAATATTGGATTAATGAAGAAAAATTAACGCTCTGTTATTACTACTTTTTTTTTTTTTTGGTAATATTTATTTCCTCGCTTTCTGTTTGTTTTCTTTTCTCCTCGTCCCCGCCTTAATTATCGTTTCTCAGCTTAAAGTGGTGAGAAAGAACGACGTAAAGATGGCAGCGCGTGAAAAGATTTGGGATTGGGAGCCATGCGTTGTACACATTCAAGACCTGCCATACATTACAGGCACTAATCACACAATGTATTGTGGAATTTTTATTTTTATTTTTATTTTTTTGCATGGAGGTTTCAGAAAATGCAGTGGGCTCTATTTAATTGCAAACCCTATAATTACATCCTTTGCTTTCTGGTAAGAGCTTAGTTTTTTTTTCTTTTCATCTTGCCTTTTGCTCCTCGTTTGCGCTTTGATTCTCTTTTTTTTCAGCATACATGTTGAGAAAGAAAGCCGGCGAGTTGGTGCATACCCTCATGATGGAGACATGCGCTGTAGGAGGTCACTAGATCTACATTAGACATTGAGCAAAGAAAATACTGTAGTTTCCGACTAGGATCCCGCCATATAAATTCCCGTTTCAGCTCAGATCCCGCCCGGGGTATCCGGGAGACTGGCTTTTAGTCTCTGTAAATAATCCTATTAACATCCCGGCTTTAACAACATTTTCACTTAGGCGTGGTGATTTTTTTTTTCCTTTTTTAAAAAACAATGGGATTGCTCATTTCCACTGACAGGGTACTGCCATTATCCCTATTAGATCTCGCCTACATGAATCTGCAGTACTCTAACAAGGCGCAGGCAGGTCATCCACACCGACAAGACATGACCCGTCCCAGTAGCTCCGTGCTTTTTGGATCAGCGAGGGTGTACTTACAATTTCTTTTTAAATTCTGTAATTGTCTCCCCTCTCTACTCTTGCCGTTTGATAAGATCCCACTCCGGCTAAAATCCCGCTTTTCTCGTCTCCTGAGCATCGGTATGTTAGCCACGACTACTTAAAAGTCATTGCATGCTGTGTGTGTGTGATGAATATTTTATCCAAACGATGTCAGAGAAATAAAGAAAGCAAAAGGGTGTCAGCGAAAATGAAGTGAAATATGAAATTTAAATAGGAATTATCATAAACCATTACTCTTCAGAGCCTGATTTTAATCATAATGATTGATGATCCCACAGCTATCTCAAGAGACAGCAACGCTCTTTTATCGATACAATTTATAAAGTTTTAGATTTGAGTAGCAGGTCGAAGTGGTCATGCGAGATTGCTTATACGAACGCTAAGAAAATATACCATTATTTGAGAGTTGGAGCATGAAAGATGGGATCTCTTACCGTCGGAAGAATTACATTAATGTATCGTGCTTTATGCACCCTCAGTAACGTTCAGCATGAAGAGTTAATGTAATTCTTACGATGGTAAAAGATCCCATCGTTAGCGACATTAGTGCATCTGTACTGAATGCACCCCTAGTAGCGTTCAACATGCAGAGTAAATGTAATTCTTAGGATATTATCCGTTGTTAAGTTGATCCCGTTGTTAATCAGCAAGCTCCGAGTAAAGAAGTTATATCGTAATTCTTGTCACTGTGCTTTGAAAATGGTCCAGGTCAAAGTCATGTTTCACACTTCTGAGTGAAGCATGAGAAGCATATTTATGGCATAGCAAAAAAAACCCCAAAAAAACCAAAATCAGCGTATATCTTTGCAACTGCAGTTTTTGGCGCATTTTTTTGTATTTGTGAACATATCAACATGGGCCTTGACCTCATTAATAACAAAGTACAGTATTCTCCATTGTCTTTTTTTTTTAATGAAATGTGAACAAACGGTATACCATAGTTTGTTACCCAAAGGGTTTCCCTGGATACTATCATGAGTCTGCCAAGCTTCCAAACGAGATAGTCTATAGAAAAGAAAAAAACAGTTCACTCCTGTACCATACCATCTACGAGATGCCTGTGTCTGTTGTTCTCGAGTGAATGTCAAATCAAAGCACACGACATCACAATTCCAATATGGTCAAAGTGTGACTTGACCAGTTTCGAAACACACTGACGTCACAGAGTTTTCGTGTCATTAGTTTGTTCTCATTTGCTATGAGCTAGACTGAGATCTGGCGCTCTTTTGGTACACTCGATCCATGCCCGCCTCGTCTCTTGCCAGTGTTCTGGCTTAAAGATCCATTGTCTTTCAAGTATTGATGACCCCCATTCGAATCAAATGTTTGAATGGTGTGACATGGGGGAAAATGATAGCGGCTTCATTGAGCCTACACCAAGCCTTCGAGAGGAGCTAGCGTCAAGTGTTTGAGCGAGCGTTTCACATTTCCTTTCCTTCACTCTCTCGCTCCTCGTCCCACGCCCCCCAAACCCTTTTCGATCTGAGAATGGAAGGCTGCACCTGAGAGCCGAGATATTTAGACTGTAGCTAGACATACCAGTCAGGTGAAAGACTCAAAATTCGGTTCATTGAAGACTGTTGAAAAGCAATCCTGTTGTTATGTACTTCCGGCCACTGTTAAGGCATAAGAATGAACGTGATAGCGAAGCCGCGGCTGGATGGTATCTATTTCTGACATTTACATCCTTTAGAAACGTATGAGGATAAGAGTTATACTTTACTAAAGACACTCTGGGTTCTGAGAAGTTAATTGGGATGGACTGAACCATGCAAATCTAGACACATGCCTTGCCATACGTTATTAACAATATATTCGCTCAGTATATGCGGAATTGTGTATCAGAATTTCACAACTGAAGACAACATATCTGTAGGTTACAGGCCTGTAATTGTACTTTCACTTTTGGGTCCTGTAATTGTACTTTCACTTTTGGGTCATGTAATTGTACTTTCACTTTTGAGTCCTACAACTTAGGGGTGAAAGCTACAACGTTGGGTTCAGAGGGCAGCTCAAAATGTTAATATAGCCCATAGAGGAAAAAAAAGGGTCCAATCCTGTTACAGGTCTGTAACCTCCAGTCGACTTAGCTGAATCACTTTCACTACTTTCAGGATAATCACAACTTCTGCTAAATCATAACATTTCCACCTGACAAAATGCTATTATTCTTCATAAAAATCACTGAAAAATCGCAACTCCTGTAAATGGCAGCTCCCGAGGAGTTGCGTTTAAGCGGAGGTGATCGGAGGGCAGCCCGCTTTGCCATGCAGTCCATTAAATCGCGTGTTTCACGTCATCGCACCCTATTCATAGAACAGAATACTCTGTAGAGAAAAGTGGTCCACTAACAGGCTTATTTAATTACAGGTGTCCTTAAAAGAGACTTTCTCCATGCGAATAAGCGGAGTGAGCCCGCACTATGTTGAGGGTAGATCAACGAGCGTTTTCGCAGAACTCGATTTGTCGTCTCTGATTATTTCTATATTAATAAAACACCTCAGCCAAATTTGTGTCACAGATTTCTTGAGAACTACGTAATGTAAAAACATGCGGTTTTCACTTAAATTAGTAGAAAAATACATGAAAGGTAACTATACACATCAGTCCTCTTTATTTTATTTACCCTTTTTTTAAAAAAAGAATGTGTATAGCAACGAAATACAATCTCCGATAGATCTTTTCAATTCGCCCGATTCGCCAATCATCCAACTTTTTCACGGAGTCTAATGCATTCTTCTACGATGCCTTTCGATGCGCTAGGAATTCTTTCGCCGCTGGTGCGTTGCCTGCCTGCCCATTTGTAAAATGGGGTGTTAGTCTTGTCTGATCTAAAGGGAAACAACAGTAAGGAAACTGCTCCTCAGACTTGTATTTTGATTTACTGTTAAATGATGTTAAATTTGAAGGAGTTCAGATTTTGAGCTCAATTAGGTTTTGAAAGAATCAACAAAGAAATGCATGTTTCCAATACACCACCTACTCATTTTTCAACGAAAGTGCCTTTATCGAGTTTCTATGTTAGAAGTTCTTGTATATAGAGTGAAAATAATTTATGTGGGTCACTGTAACCTTCTGCCCTTCCAGTGTAAGAGAGCGCCATAAATAACCTGAAATTAAAAAAAAACAACAAAACACTTCGTCTACGTCTGTTTCTTTCGCTGCCTCATAATGTCACCTCCGCCTAATCGCATGCTGCTTTATCGGATTATACACATACTTTGCAGTATTTCTCAGAAACCATGATGTTACAGTCTGAAACATACGGTGCCCGCTTACTTGAAAACAAATATTCTCGATCGGGTTTGGTTTCCACACTCGCATGGGGTGCCGATTAAACGGAAGAGTGTGTTAAGATAAAGTTAGTGTCAGTTTCAGAAGAGCAGACACAGATGTTGGTTGTTGGACTGGAGTGTTTGATTTTGTGGTCTCGGCATTATGGATGTAATTTGTTTTTTTGCCCGATCGGTCTTTCTCTGGTTTAACCCTCTAGTGCCCACTGGTCTATATTTGGCAACCCAACTTCAAGGGTCCAGTATGGAGTGGTCCAAATATGGCACGGATATTTCAGTGCCTGGAGATCCAGATTTGATCCAAAATTTTTCGCCTGTTAAATATTGATATTGTTCAAAATCAATGTTTTATATGTATTTTGGGTGGCATTTGAAGTGTGTATGTAAATTTTCAGAATTTCCCTACCAGTATTTCTATGCCTGGGCACTAGAGGGTTAAAGGTCTATGTAAGGCCGAGGTGGTGTTTGAGAAAATGAATGGCAAGACGATCTGATGGATGGGTCAAGAATTTAATAAAAGATTGACTGAAGAGGAAGAAGGGTACCATAAAAAATGAATGAAAATAACCAGGGCAAGGTCATCAAAGAAGTCAGTTCAGATCAAGTTAAGTTCATCTCCAAGATGGAAAAGCCCTAAGATCAAGTTAAGCTTAATACATGAAAATTGAGTGGTTTTCACACAATCAGTGGCCGTATGCATAATCCTTACGTTAGTTAACGCACTGGGGTAGCCACGAAAAAATCCCAAAACATTAGTAGTGTTCACTGTGGTTAACGCAATACGTTAACTAATGTATGGATTGTGCATACGGTCACTGATCATAATCCTCTTGGTTTTAGAAACCGGCATGCTGTTCTGGTTTTCGAGGCAGATGTAAACTGAACTGAAATTTAGGTAGGAAATTAAAGTTCAGTTCAAACACCCAAAATGGCTGCAGTTCAGATCAGCATCACTTTGTCCAAAATGGCTACTAAGCTCAGATCAAGTTCACAAGAACTGAACTTCAGTTCACTCACTACGTTCAAGTAATCTTAGTTTTACCCAACCCTAATTTTAACATAGTGTAAACATGTATAAATTACGTGAAATCATGCAATTTAACATGAAAAACGAGAAACACAGAAGGTTATTGCATAGAGGCGAGGATTTATCTTCGTCGTCTTAACCCATCCTCTCCATCCCGCCGTTGACGCTAGGGTTGGGCAGAGTCGAATCCTGTAAGAAGTAGGATTTCAGGAGTAAGATTCAGTGGATTCGAATCAGGGTTCGAATCCCGAAGGGAGAGAGGATATTTATGGCATTTTCACTTGTACTTCTTAGCGTGATAAGAAAACAACTACTGAACTTTCTTGTAATATATTTTTACACTTGTACACTCGGACAGAGACCCTAGGTTTATTACGACATAGGGATTTCTTATAAAC
>JAWQUT010000389.1:294391-306853 GCA_033807755.1 Ellobium chinense
TACCATCCTCCTTTAATTTTTCTGTAAACAGAAGGATTAGAATCCAGACCAATTTAAGATTCGAATTCCGATTCGATCCCAAAGTAAAATGTTTCAGTGGAATCGAATCCGGATTCGAGTCTTGCCTATCACTAATTATCACTAAGACATGATACTGAAGTTCAAATACTCCCTACAAACGATGCAGCCAGACCGATTTACGGGTAGCGTGAAAAAAAAATTCAACTCATGCGTATTTTGTTTTCTTCGAAAATCTTTAGGAGGGCAAAAAGAATTTTAGCTTTCCAAAGGGGCTTTAAAAAATCTGGTAACTCGATAGGCACAGTTAAGACGTGCAAATGCTCCTAATAAGACAATAAATCCAGTGGCTGACAAGCCGAGTTTCATGTTGCCTGTTAAGATTTTGTAGCCAGGGTGGCGCTCCATTTGGTTGCTGTGACATTTAGCAAGTAGGATGGGAAATTATTTTGATAATGAAGGTGTGCCTGTTTTTCTGCCCAAGTTGTTCGCGCAGATCTCTGTCTGTCTGAACTTCTGTCTGTGTGGCAGGGTCGTCCAGCCGGATGTATGTCTGTCTAGTGTCTGGTGTCTGGTTGCTGGTGTGGGTCTGGTCTCAGCCAGTTTGGAGTTCTGTACTTCCCGACACTCTGTATGTTCTTTCTCTTTCTCTTCTGTTCCACTCACATCCCTTCGTTTTTTGGGTTTTTGTCTCTCGTTTTCGTTCTCTCTTCCCCCCTCTCTTTCTTTCTCTCTCTCTCTGCCTCTCACTTGTCATCTGCCTATCACAAACACTTTGACCTCGTGATAATGGCACATGCTCTACACAAACTCAGTCAGTCAGTCAGTCAGTCAGTCAGTCAGTCAGTCAGTTAGTCAGTTAATCAACCAGATAGTCAGTCAGTCACTCACTCATTCACTCACTCACCCAACCACCCACCCATCCACCCACTCACTCACTCACTCACTCACTCACTCACTCACTCACTCACTCACTCACTCACCCACCCATACATACACCCCCTCACTCCCTCTGTCACCCTCTCCTTCCATCCTCCACCACTTCAGTCACTCCTTTCTCTCCCTCCGCGCTCTCTCTCTCTCTTTCTTCTTCTCTGTCTCTGTCCCTCTCTCTCACTCTCTCTCTCTCTCTCTCGCTCTCTCTCTCTCTCTTTTTCCTCTCACTTCACTAATACATCATAGCCGTATTAAGTTTACTCTGGTTTTATCAGCTCACCCGGTGTTTATTCCTTCAGACTAAATACACGCGCAAATCTCAGCTCTGAAATCTGATAAATCTGGGGCGACAGGGAGATAGAGGGAAGCTGAGAAAGCATCAAATTGTCATCGCCCCAGCAGGGTGGATAAACTTTTCTCAGGGAAAATGCGGCGCTGCGATACAAACAAGAACCTAACCCTTAATAATATCATTGTCTTTGTTTGAAACGGTTGTTTGACCCATCTGCCGCTTTTACATCTATCTGTCTGTCTCTGAGTCAGGCAGACATTAATCTTTATATACATTTCTCGTTTTGTAGTTGTAGCCTGCTTTTCCTATTTGTGTACAAGAACCAGATTATCAGTTTCTGTTTCTGGCCTGTTTGTGTGGCCCTGTGTCTGGATTTTATTTCTATACTTTCTTCTTGTTTCATATATCTCACAAGACTAACTCCCCATTTTACAAATGGGCAGGCAGGCAACGCACCAGTGGCGAAAGAATGCCTAGCGCACCGAAAGGCATCATAGACGAATGCATTAGACACCGTGAAAAAGTTGGACGATTCGCGAATCGGGCGGATTGAAAAGATCTATCGGAGATTGTATTTCGTTGCTATACACATTCTTTTTTTTTTAAAAAGGGTAAAAAAAATCCTACGAATTTAGGTGAAAACCGCAAATTTTTACGTTACGTAGTTCTCAAGAAATCTGTGACACAAATTTGGCTGAAGCGTTTTATTAATATAGATTTCAGTCTGCATTTGTGGAAGAAGGACTAGGAGGAGGAGGAATTGATTTAAATATGAATTTGTTAAGATTTTTAATATTTCCACTACACGCAGTGCAAACACTCGAGAAAATAATGCGTATATATATATATGTGAAACAGTCGAAATGGAACAAAATTGAGAACTTTCGCTGTAACGATGAGATCTTTAACCGCTGTCAAAACTTACATTGATTCTGCATGTTGAAGGTATGAAGATGCAAATGTTTTTTTTCACTGTTGGCTATATTAAGTTTTACACTTCTCATTAACTTATCCACGCCTGCCAAATACTTTCCAAACATGTTGTTAAGCTTTTCCTCCAAATTTTGACACAAAGAAAAATGCCCGTCAACCAGTTAGCTTTTGAGAACTTAGGCAGTGAAGCAGACTACCTAATATTTTAGGCCTTTTCACTCAGTAAACAGGGTAACCTTACCCACCTAGCACATGTTTTTGCACCTATCTAAGTGTTTGAAATAAATATCCATCCCCTTTCCCCCTTTCCCATGGCCAGTTTTGTGATTTTATAGAGACTATTTAGAATTGCATATTTTTATGCCAGGTGCATTGGCATCTTCATACTTGAAGGGCTAAGGATGTTTTCTACACCGATTCACAACTGTAATTGTCGTGGTGGTAAGAGATCCCATCGTTAAACCGCAAGCTGTCCAGTGACAATATAGGACAGAAATGCATGTTGCCAAGCTAATTCCAAATTGCATGGAAATAGACATCTGATTCTGAACTTCGGTCCCTTAGTTTGGACACTTCAGTGCTTGCGCATTAACGAATGATCTTTTACCATCGCAACATTTACATTGTCTTAGCATGTCGAGCGCCATCACGGGTGCATTCAGTATCAGTGCACTAACGTAATTCTTATCATGGTAAGAGATCCCGTCGTTATATGCGCAAGCTCTCAATTATCCAGGGACTCTTCCATCAAGTACTTGCTTTAGAGTAATGGGAACAGGGTTAAGGGTGGGGTTAGGACAGAAAACAAACATTAGTCGTGTTCAGGAACTTGCTCATGCGCGCTTCCTCTTTAATAACTCTGTCCCCAACCCTAAACCATGCACTTTGGTTGGACAGTGCTGGATATCACTTGAGTTTAGACAGAAACTTTCTTATTCAAGCGTTTTGGGTGATATCGCACATTCTGTGGCAACTGTCATTTTTGTGTGCGTTCTGTGTAAGGCATGAAGGCCATGTGGCTAAAGCAGACTTCAGTGCCAAATATAATAATGTATGAAGTTTTGAACTCGAACGCTATCGGAGCGATAACTCAAAGTGGACTACAGAAACTCACCAGAATAGTGAGTTAGACTTTTTCTTTGGTCCTAGGTCTTGTCTGTAGTATAGGATGCTTTGATTACCCCCCTTTCGCCACCCACAAGAAGGCGGCTACCTTGTTCTCTTAAAATTCTCACAAGCCCTTCTTTTCTTTCTCTTTCTTCCTTTTTGATTTTACTAAAATTCCAGGCATTCCTATTGTTTAATGAGCTTATTTTGGTCTTGGAGGCTGGAGCCTCACCAGCCACCCAGTTGTCATTACACGTTTCTGGATGCTGTCATGTACGGCTGTATTAAAGTATAATTATTAAGCAGGCATCTGAGTGCGATGACGAACATAATACAGCGCCAAAGAAAAAGACTAGACGGAAGCCAGATGTGTAAACCGAGATAGGATGAAGGTGGTTCCCATACAGAGGATCTCTGTCAGAGAAACCACAAATGTGTTAACGAATAAACAAACAGACGCCCGCTCGGACACTTCATAAATAAACTCGGAAGTGCCGAGACATATTCTGACAACCAATGAAAGCGAGTGTATCAAAAAAAAACCTCAGCAATCGGTGAGATCAGATTGCTCGATATGCCGCATATAACTTACGATTGTCTCACGGGAAGCTGTTTTCCCAGCAAATCCGGAAGTAAGAGATCAGTATCAGCCAATGAAAATGAACGTTTCAAATCACAGCAATCTGGATAAGATTTCTCGTTATGTAGCACTCTGACATGAAGTGTCTCATGGAAGTTGTGTTCATAATAAACTCGGATGTCGAGAGATCTGTATCAGCCAGTGAAAGCAAATTACAGCATCGGTCAGATTCCTGGATAAGGTGCTTTGCATGAATGTAAAAATTTCATTGTCTCACAAAAGTTGTATTCATATTTCTTGGGTTATGTATGCCTTTCTTATTCTTGGGCGTTGCATTGGGAATAGACGAAGACGATCTCTGCGTAAACAAAGACTACCATATTCTCAAGTGCTGGGAATAAATTCCGTGACACATGCCTCTTAGGAAGGGAGTGGAAGGGAAGGAGACATGTCACATCTGCTAAAAAAAGTGTTAGCGAAATCAGAGGATGATCTCATGTTCCAAGCTTGGAAGCTGTGGCCGTATGCATAATCCAACGCAAAGCGGTAACCACGAGAAACTCCCAGAGTGTTAGTAGTGTTCACTGTAGATAACGCAGTACGTTAATTAACGTATGGATTATGCATGCGGCCACTGGAATGGTAAGCAGCACGATGACATTGGTTCCTGGGCCGGGCGTCAGATTTTGACATGTTAATCCACGAAGAAGAGTAAAAGTTGAGAAGAAGAAGAGGAGGAGGAGGAGGAGGGAGAAGCAGCAGCAGCAGCAGCAGCACAGCGGCATTGACAGAAGAAGGAGATGAAAAACGAAGAAGAAAACAAAAAGGGGAGAAGAGAAGGCAGGAGAGAACGATGAGGAAGACGCAGACGAAGATAAGGCTGTTGTCCTATTTGGGTTGTCGAATGTGACAGAAGAAGACGACAGAAACCTAGAAGGAAAGGCAGAAAATAAAGAAAACGATTGTGATGGTCAAGAAGAAGAAACTGAAGAAGAAACCGACGACAGAGGAGAAGAAGAAGAAGAAAGGAGAACAATGACGATTTTGAAGTGTATCAGCGACAACGGCTGCAGCAGCAGCAACACCCCCACCACAACAACAACAACAACGAAGACGACGACGACGGAAAGAGACAAGCTACAGACTTTCAATACTAGTACAGCGTCTATAGATTATTAAAGACCTTTGAGCTACAGTTATACTTTGGTGCTAGCATGCGAATCATGGCCCGTAAATCTCAGAGATGAGCTAACTATGGCTTAAGTAGACCATCTGTATGCGCTATTCACATCTGTGTTATTTTATCATATTCACGAAACGACACTGTTACTCCAGATAACAAAGATGTGGCTCAGAAAACCGGTGCCGAAATGAAGACAAGTCGAAAACGATATTCCCCCCGTAGACTTACTCGCACCCACCGATCCTGTGACGAGGCGTCACTTGTACACAAATACTAGACCTTTCCACGGTCTTGTTTGTTCCCACTCATACATGTATTAAGATAATATTAAGATAACCTGCCCACGAAATTGAAGCCGGCAAAATTAGCCCGCGCGCGGAGATTGCACGAGCTAGACAAACATCAGGGTAGCGGTTCTTGGCCAGGGCGCGCTGGTGGAAAAGTGTGAGAACGAGAACGAGGCAGGGCGGTACAGATTTTTCGCACCGAGGGAAGCTTAAATAATGAACTGCCAGGCATGTTGCTGCGATATAGGTGCGCGGTGCATGGTTATCTGGAGAGATAGGGGTAGATTATCTTTCGATGCGGCGGTGTTTATAGAGATAAGAGAGGGAACTTATCTTTTTTGAGAGACATGAACTGAAGGGAGGTTGGCACACGAGGCGTGAGGAAAGGCCCACATATGAAAGGATATCCAAAGTGTGATATTCGATGAGGTATACGCGAAAGGTTATGGAAAAATGGTATTTGAAGGGGTATTCAAAGCGATGTTGGAAGGGATATCCAAAACGATGTTGGAAGGGGTATCCAAAGTGGGATTCGAGGGGGTCTCCAAAGTGATAAAAGAGGCACGGCGGTATTGAAAATGGGAAAAGAGGGGGCACCCCAAGTAATATTCGAAAGGGTATACATAGTGTTATTGGGGTGATAGCCATTATAGTGTTATAGAAATCCAACGGGGTTTTGAGAGAAATATTCCGAGAAAGTATTGAAGAAGGTATCCAGTATTCCAGTTCTCACAAAAGTGGTATCTGAAGACGGCTGTAGATGAAGGAGAGGTAGAAGAAAGAAAGAAAGAAAGAAAGAAAGAAAGAAAGAAAGAAAGAAAGAAAGAAAGAAAGAAAGAAAGAAAGAAAGAAAGAAAGAAAGAAAGGAGGAAGCAAAATAGATGTGGGAAAAGGTGAGAAAAGTAGATTTTCCATTAGCGTAAGAAGACTATGAGACAATGATGAGGATGGGAGAATAGAAGAAAGAAGTAGAAGAAATAAGTAAGGAAAGAAAAAGACCGAGAACATAGCTGTCTATCTATCAGCATTCATTCCAAACTGCTTTGAACGCCGCACCATCTCCCTTTCCTGACCGGGGCGACATGTTAGCCAATGAATAATGAACCTCTCAACATCTCCACACCTTGGGGACGTCTGGACATTGCTAGGGGAAGATGGATGGCACCAATACCTTGGGCCAGAGCGAAATTGCGATATCTGCAGACTTTTCTCTGAGCACTTAAGCTATGCTTCGACTTACCTTAAAATGTCAATAAGACACTACTTTTCTAGATAATCTTTGCGGATAGTGCCATTTTGTAGGCTGGCAATAGATAGCTACCAATGGATTGAGTGATAATAGATTTACTAAGTTACCGTATCTAAAATTGGTCTGATTTAACATAGTGTGGAATGCATGGTTCATTTTATGTGATACACCTCTTCATTGATTCAGTTTCCCGTTTTGTATGATTCATTGTGTCGTTGCTACATTTTGCGGTATTTTACCGCACAGCGAAATTCGATGCAGAATTTTATTTTGTTTACCACTTCATGGAACTGATACTAATTTATTGCTGAAAAGACGAACTGAAGAGAAAGTTCTGATTACCACAGATACGTCGATTCTCCACTTCTTTCTGTCACAGTCGATGCTTATCTTGCGATCGAAGCTTAGAAAATTTGCAGGTCAGCAAACACGCAAACGTTAAGCTACAAATCTGCTTAGACTTTGTATATATGTAATTATGTTAAAACTGTTTCTTTTATCATTGATTTTCGCAGTGAAACAAATGTGAAGTTTGTTTTTTTTTAAATTACGATGCCACATTTAACACCCGCTGCAGTGAACAGACTCCAAACTTTAGGAGTCATTTTGGAAAATGAAACTGATTTGAAAGTGAGGCAGTGGTCACAAAATCAAATGTCATTATCTGACCCACTCTTTACGTCCTGTTCACAGAGCACACATTTTGTTTAAGCACTAACGCCGTCTATAACGCTCTTTTATTGTCTGGATTACTAGTACGATAGTCTTACATTCCACTGGATCATCGCATGCATGATAATGGGCATCTTAAATCATGACAAATACTCTGTTCATTCTGATACAAGACAGAGCAGTCTTGTTCGGATACGCAGCCACATTTGATTTATCATTACTGTTATTAATTGCACCTCCTGCAGTATATAATATACAAGAGTTCTCGACGTCCGGACAAAGGTCATCAATTACCTCAGTCCCTTTGGACTTAAGAGCGACCCGAAGTCTTCGATCTTACAGTGTATTGGAGGTGAAAAGGAATAATGCAGAGGACTTAAGGGTTGACCCTGGAGACTTGACTGTAGAGATCTCTTGAGTATACAATAAATTACTTGCCAGAATACAAGTTGATAGTGATAGAAAGGAAGAGTATATAAAGCAGCAGAAAAATGATTAATGTAGTCGTCCCCGGTTAATGGCAACTTGACTGCAGCATCGAAAAGGTTACTATTAAACAGAATACTTGATTAAGAGATGTAAGGGTTGGTCTGAAGTGTTGATGGTCAAGACCCCTTGAGTATACAGTAAATTACTTGGTAGAATGCAAGTTGATAGTGATAGAAACGAAGGGTATATAAAGCAGCAGATATATAATAAAGCGGTTTATAAGTCTCGTATCCAGGCTAATGCCCGCTCACGCGACTTCACACTATCATTACCCCAGCAGGCCTGATCACTCTAGGACTTTCTCAAATCCCTGGGGAGCATACAGTGCCGCTGCCATTTATAGGCGCTGATCACTAGCATTCTGACAATATCTTCCACTGCCTATAGCCAGTTACCCATTTTACAGACGGGAGGACTATGATGAATATAGTCGACTCCGGTTTATTTCACCTTGACTGAAGCATGGAAAAGTTTACCATTAAGTGGAAGGTTTGAGTAAGAGACTTAATGATTGATCTGAGGTGTGGATGGTAAAAACCCCTTGAGTTTACCTTAAATGACTTGGTAGAATTCACGTTGATAGTAATAGAAACCAAGGTTGTACAGAACAGTAGAAAAGATTAATACAGTCGACGCCGGATAGTGGCAGCTTGACAGCAGCATGGAAAAGATCACCATTAAACGGAAAGCATGATTAAGAGACCTCAGGGTTGGCAGGAGGCATTTACGGTAAAGACTCCGTAGATATACAGTGAGTCATTTGATAGGATTCAACCAGTTGATTGTGATGGAAAGCAAGAGTGCAGAGAGCAGCAAAAATGGTCAGTAATTTTATAGTCGACTCTGGTTAATGGAAACCTGACTGCAACATGTAAAAGTTTACCATTAAATGGAACGTTTGATTTAGAGACTTATGGGTTGACTTCAGGCGTTGGCGGCAAAGAGACCTGGAGTATACTATAAATTGTCTGAAAGAAGTCAGGTTGATAGTGACAGAATCCAAATGTGGAGAGGACCCCCCCTTTCCCCCCAAATGCTTAATTCTATAGGCTTATCTTAGTCGTAACGTGCCGGGAGCATGGAAAGAATTACCGTTAAGGGAAAGGTGCGATAAAGCGGCGCTTTCTGTATTATCGGACGTCTATGATATTTTTTTTGTTGTTGTTGGTGTTTAAGAAAGCAGTTTGTGATAAGGACAAGTTTGATTTAGCAGAGTGTGATTTATCTGGTCGGTGCAGAAATGGGCACTGAAAGATTATAAAGAGATTCTTCTGTGCCCATTACGTGTTTACTTCAAAAGAAATAGACTTGGGTAGGGAATGTGGTGAGCGAGAAAACGAAGCAGAGGTCGAGAGAGAAATTGGGAATAGAGAGGGCGTTTGGAATTAACAATGCATTATTTGGATAGATGTTATTTCATTTTTTTATGTTTTAATTTTTGTTTTGCTTTTGTTTGCGAATAATTGTTAGGTTGTTTTTATTTATAGTTCTTATAGAACTACATGCTGACTGACAGATATATGGACAAAAAAAAAATGAAAGAAAGTTGAATAGTGTTTTAAGAATAATGAAATGCCTCTTCGGAATATAAATATTTTTTTTTTGTTCATATGAAGAGAGGGAAGTAAATGAAGAAGAAGAAGAAGAAGAATATTCTCTAAATTTAACAAGTTCGTGTTGACTTTGTATATTCCTCCTCCCCCCCCCCCCCCCCCCCCCCCCCCCCCCCCCCCCCCCCCCCCCCCCCCCCCCCCCCCCCCCCCCCCCCCCCCCCCCCCCCCCCCCCCCCCCCCCCCCCCCCCCCCCCCCCCCCCCCCCCCCCCCCCCCCCCCCCCCCCCCCCCCCCCCCCCCCCCCCCCCCCCCCCCCCCCCCCCCCCCCCCCCCCCCCCCCCCCCCCCCCCCCCCCCCCCCCCCCCCCCCCCCCCCCCCCCCCCCCCCCCCCCCCCCCCCCCCCCCCCCCCCCCCCCCCCCCCCCCCCCCCCCCCCCCCCCCCCCCCCCCCCCCCCCCCCCCCCCCCCCCCCCCCCCCCCCCCCCCCCCCCCCCCCCCCCCCCCCCCCCCCCCCCCCCCCCCCCCCCCCCCCCCCCCCCCCCCCCCCCCCCCCCCCCCCCCCCCCCCCCCCCCCCCCCCCCCCCCCCCCCCCCCCCCCCCCCCCCCCCCCCCCCCCCCCCCCCCCCCCCCCCCCCCCCCCCCCCCCCCCCCCCCCCCCCCCCCCCCCCCCCCCCCCCCCCCCCCCCCCCCCCCCCCCCCCCCCCCCCCCCCCCCCCCCCCCCCCCCCCCCCCCCCCCCCCCCCCCCCCCCCCCCCCCCCCCCCCCCCCCCCCCCCCCCCCCCCCCCCCCCCCCCCCCCCCCCCCCCCCCCCCCCCCCCCCCCCCCCCCCCCCCCCCCCCCCCCCCCCCCCCCCCCCCCCCCCCCCCCCCCCCCCCCCCCCCCCCCCCCCCCCCCCCCCCCCCCCCCCCCCCCCCCCCCCCCCCCCCCCCCCCCCCCCCCCCCCCCCCCCCCCCCCCCCCCCCCCCCCCCCCCCCCCCNGTGATTAAATGGATTATAAAATGCGAGGTGATAATTGAATAGTGTTCTGGAACAATGCTATTGCGGAGAGAAGAGAAGTGCTTTGTCAACGGAAGTCGTTCATGAATGCACCGGTTTAGCGGTACTGTAAGACTAAAACTGATTGAAATGGCCAGATGAAGAGTGTCAGTGTAAAATATCACTGATGGCTGTAGGCATTTCTCACAGAAATGTATTAGTACAGGGCAATTCCAGCAGAATGCCACGTCAGTTACCGCTAATTTCTGAACAGCCCTGACTTTTCAGCAACCAGTTTCGGTTTATATTTAAAGAATAGTTTCTTCCTTGTTAGAAACTATCAAAACTAGTAATGATAAAGTCAAAACTTTTCAGAATACAGCGTAACTGACGTGGCATTTTGCTGGAATTGCCCTACAGCAATGGTGTCATGGTTAAGGATCCGAATATACTAGATCAGGACACGGCAGTTGACGTCCCCGACCCATTTTGATTCCACTGGATCCGTCACGTCACGACTCGACATGACTTTGACGACATCTCAGTAGAAATAGGCAGATACAATAATACACCTTTAGACCAAAGAACTTGCATGTTTTGCCGGCATTGGATCGGTGATGAGTGTCATTATTTGTTAGAATGTCCATACTTTCGACTTGAAAGGAATAAGTTTATAGACAAAAAATATTTTGAGCGATCTAGTATGTATCAATATAAAAGACGGATGGGGACTAAGAATGTAATAGAATTGAAAAGATTATCCCATTTTTTGAAAATTTTGTTGAAAACTGTATAATTTAGGATGTTCAATATGTAACATTGTATTATGCGCTTGCGTTGTATCCATGTATGTTCTGATATTTCGTCAATTATTGTATGAAGTTGTGTCCTCTGTTGTATTGCTTTCATGTACATGATGTACATTAAGCTATTAAATAAACTTGTTAAACTTGTTAAACTTGATACAGATACACATACTATAAGTCTACATCATCATTAGGCGTATTCGGAGTTCGTGGATTCGCGCCCGTAAGAGGTGCAACGAGCGAAATTCTAAAGTCACGCAGCTTGTAACTGTGGGGGTCAGAGGGTATCTTTAAGTGCTGCTGACGTGAGCATGGGAAATGGTATGATAATATGTCAGGAGATACAGCTAGGCTATGTACTGCTGTGCTGCCCCGTTAAGTTAGACTGCTGTTAAAGCATTGCTGACAGTACGCGAAAGTGGTAGAAATTTTAACAGGAACGCTAGAAATGGTGATAACTAGGCTCTGTTATATATCCATTGTGTAGGCACTGACAGCTCCATTTTGTGAGGGGAGGGGGGGAAGGGGAAGAGCGGGGTGGGGAGAAGAGGTTTAAAGCTAAAGAAAGAAGAGATGGAATATCTCCTGTTCACGAGAGGGTCCGCAATGAATTCCAGACAGCGAGGGTGTGGCGAGGCAAAATATGAGAAGGTGGGAGACAGACACGAGTAGTATAATGATATTGGTAACAAGGTGTTAGTGGCACTTCCTATTGTTTGCGCAGCGTTTGGTTTTACTTACGTGACATGCAGGGGAATGTGAGCAATATGCGATACAGAAAGTGCCAGACAGCAGCGAAGGTGTTAACAATTTAATAATCCTGTTTAACAAGGTGATAAAAACCTCCTTTTGTATAACAAGGTGATAATAACTCTCTTTTGTATCTTCATAGCGATCGTGTGTCAGTGAAGGATTTTTTGTGTGGAGATGGTGGAGAAAGAGGGGATGCAGTTTATCTCGTGTTCACGAGGGGCTGACGCAAGTGTGAAAAAAGCTGAGCGAGTGTGTGACGACATATGATAACGAGGAAAGCAGCCAGAGTGGAAATTTAACAGGAGTGTTAGAAAAAAATTGTGATAGCACCTCGTATGGGCTGAGTCGAGAGTTTCATGAAACGATATCCATCCTCTCATCAGTTTATATGCTCCTTTTTTTAAAAAAATGTTAATGTTTTAAAATAAACATTGTAACTAATTATATAAAGTAAAATACGTGAATGCAAATACGAGATTTAAGATTCAGAGTCTTTACTTGGCTGTAGACCAGTATCATAAATTCAATTATATACTGCAGGAAATCGAAGAAAGTGAGGACGGAGGAAGGAAATGAGAGAGAGAGAGAGAGAGAGAGAGAGAGAGAGAGAGAGAGAGAGAGAGAGAGAGAG
>JAWQUT010000389.1:316358-328045 GCA_033807755.1 Ellobium chinense
CAGTTCAGTAGATCTTTGGTAAATCTCCCTCTCTATCCCCCGCTCGCCCCCCTTCTCTGCTAGTTAATCATAATCCCCGTAGTTATTGTTACCTCCAACGTGAAAGGTTAAACAGCTTTGTGTCCACGACCCCTAGACATCAACCCGTAGTGATCTTATTGCACGAAACTAAGCTTTGATGGCGTACAAGATGAACACTCTACTCACAGTATAACACCTCGTTCAATCGAAGTTTCGGATTTTCCCAAATCATAATTTACTGTAATGCGCAAAAAATCGCGCCTTATCGCCAAGCTTCATTTTTTTTTTTTAACCAGACTAACGTAACCATGGTTACCGTGAGTAAACCAAGTGGCGTCGCGTGTCATAAACGAAGAATCCGTTATCAGTTTCGCAGACGATAACCACGTGAGAAAACTAGCGCCATGTTTCTCCTCATGAGTTTATTCATGTTGCATAGACCCTGTAGACATGGGTTTCCGTGATCTGTACATTTTTTGGTGGTTTTGTTTTCTTGCGTTCTTTCCGGAAAAACAGTTTTTCTGTCCTTTAGCATTTTGGTGGAATTTCACTTCATAGCATATGTTAGGGCTTAAGGTAACAATGGATAAAATATGTGCATCCTGTGCAATCTTGGAAGAACAAAAAAAAAATGTAACTTCATATACACCCGTCACTTCAGCAATTACGGTTCTCAGTTTTCCTTGTCCAAAAGACCCCAATTTGCAGTGTCTGACGTAGCCAACAGCATGCCTTCACCTATAAAGACTTATCTCTGAGATATCATATTTGAAATCTTCATGGCGATCTAGATACATGTACATTTTACAGTTATGTCTGTTGATGTTTTATGCTTGAGCTGCAGTTCTTTGGGTCCAGACTCGATTTGGCAGTAGCACTGGAAACTACATCTTGGCGCTGGACAGAAAGCGGAGGCGTAGCCGTATAGATTTAACAACACTAACACCCCATTTTACAAATGGGCAACCAGGCAACGCACCAGCGGCGAAAGAATACCTAGCGCACCGAAATGCACCATAGACGAATGCATTAGACTCCGTGAAAAAGTTGGACGATTGGCGAATCGGGCGGATTGAAAAGATCTATCGGAGATTGTATTTCGTTGCTATACACATTCCTTTTTTTATAAAAAGGGTAAATAGAATAAAGAGGACTAATATGTATAGTTACTTTTCGTGTATATTTCTACGAATTTAGGTGAAAACCGCATGTTTTTTCGTTACGTAGTTCTTAAGAAATCTGTGACACAAATTTGGCTGACACGTTTTATTAATGTGTAGATAATCGAGCTTCACTGTCAGTCAGGCTCAATAAGTTTTTAGAAGGTCATTTTTGAATGGTGTGATCAGATTGTTAAACGATATCGCAAGACCAAGTTCATTTTCGTGAGGTTTTACGGGGCGGGAATGGTTTGAGACCTCCTGCAAAGTTTGATACGCGACATACGTTGACCCGTTCAAGGGGTACCAATGAGCGAATCTGAGCCTTCCAATATTACAATGCTCATGGATTCAGGAAGAGGAAAGAACAGAAAACACAGCCAAACAGGAACTGTTATCCTGGAATCCTGGTCCATCTGTGTTTGTTTGTAGACCGAAGCAGTGTGGAACAGGCTGGGATGTGAGCAAGGGATGATGGCACTGCTCCAGGGCACTGGGGCCTTGACATGGCCTTTTCCATCAAGGTTTTAGTGGGTTCTGAGTGAGACTGTTCTGTGGGAACATGGAACTAGTGGCATGGAGGAGACGAAATAGAAGCAGAGAGTAAGAAGCGAGGCGTAGAATATATATGTCTTTTTTACATTATTTTCGGAATGAAGTAGACTTCTTTTTAATCACAGTTCGCCTAATGACATTCTTCACTGATTTGCAACATTTTGCAGAATACAAAATAGCAATTAATGTGAAAGTGGAAAACAACACCGCATACTCTCACCTTCGGCTAGACAGTACAATGTCCCCTTGCTAAATCTTGCCGTTCTTTGCCTTGCCTTGCCTTGCCTTGCCTTGCCTTGCCTTGCCTTGCCTTGCCTTGCCTTGCCTTGCCTTGCCTTGCCTTGCCTTGCCTTGCCTTGCCTTTGATCCTTGTGATTGAGCATCACTCTTGCAATACCCATTGATCTGATGCCAGGTACATTTTCCACCATGCTTCCATCAATTGCAACTTACCGAAAGCCACCGATGGCCAGTTCAATAAGTTACAGGTCACAGTGTCGAAAGTGTCTGTTATGTAACTTTGACAGGTATAAAAAGTAATGGATGGGTATAAGATATCGGAACTAAATGCGAAGGCGTATCGGTTGGGTTGTGTCATATTTTAGGGTATTAACAATCCTCTAGCGTGGTTCACCTATTCCGAGACGTCCAAATAATCCCAAAATATAAGTTCCCAAGACGATGAATGTCAAGGAAGCTCGTGTATTTTATACAGTACTAAGCTTCCATTACTTACTATGGAAATAAATTCAACCAACAGATGTGTGTGTGTGTGTGTGCGTGCGTGCGTGCGTGCGTGCGTGTGTGTGTGTGTGTGTGTGTGTGTGTGTGTGTGTGTGTGTGAAAAGGAGAGCGGCTTAAGCACTGGTTGACCAGCGTTAGTGTAAAACTGCTTTCGTGTGGCAGCTCAAATTTTGCCGTAGGGCTGGGCATGGCTTCCATTAAGAACTCAGCGAGCCATTGACGGTTTGGTTGTTGTTGTTTTTTTTGTATTTTTGTCGCAAGGAACAGTACACCTGTGCGCAATCAGGCACCAAATGCAGCCAATTACCTGAAAGCAAATAATACCAGGAGAATCTATTGAGCACGATTTAGACAAGAGAGTAATGCTTTAATATGTCAGGTGTGGTGTTAACATCCTCTACAACTGCAGGTAATCACGCGTTGAGTGGCTTTCTAGCTGTGTAGATCGATGCAAGGTGAGGACAACCTTTTACCTTTTTACCCTTCTGGGCGTGAGTAAGGTGTGAAATGAAGAGGGAGAAGATCGTAACTCACGTTCATGAGCCGTGGCACACATGCACGGCACACGCTAACGTTTACAAATTAATCATCGCTTCGGCGATGTTGTTTTTGAAATTTGGAATCAGTATAAACTTTATCAAGGATAAGTTTGCACATCGGTGTTGCGATTTGTGTATATGATATCATGGTCTGTATCAACTGATGGGGATATTTGAGAGCTTGCGAATTAACGATGGGATCTCTTACTATCGTAAGAATTACATTAACTCTTCATTCAGAACGCTACTGAGGGTGCGTTCGGCACCAGTGCATTAATGTGATTCTCACAATGGTATGAGATCCCATCGTTAATGCACAAGCTCTCAAATGAAAGGAATGTTGGCATACATGCATGCTGGTGAGCCATGAGATCTCTGTAATATCTCAGTCGCGTGCGTTGCATAGTATACCTGCAATAGTCTGAGCAGCCACTAGTTTGACATAAAGAGGTTGCCAGGGGAGAGCAAAACCTGATATCACAATTTCACTTTGCCCGGCACCATTTTTTTTTTTTTTTAGAGAACTTGAATTGTGACTTAGACAGCCCTCTGTTTCCCTTGTCCGATGACGTGTCTTTCGGGCAATGGTTGTCAGCAGCTTCGTCTAGTTTACAGTGAGAAATAGAGATCTGGATCCACTCCCGGTGGTGCACGCTTATTCAGAAGGAAGGTTGTTACGGGAAGAGTCAGAATGGCGTCACTCTGTTTCAGCGTACCGGACGCAAAAGTAATGACTGTTGATGTAGGCCTAGTATTGTTATTTCTCATCACCAGACTCATCACAACCCTTCAGTCAGATTCTCCGATCAGTTGCATTTTGATTTTGGGTCCTGACTTGATTGGCAGTTGCACTGGAAACTACATCTTGGCGCTGGACTGAAAGGCGACTATGATTTTGGCTTTGGACTCAAGATCTAAAGGTCATGGGTTCGGTTCCCGACCAGGGTCGTATTGAAAGTGCTTTGGAAAACATTTCATTCTCGTTTTCCTCAGCCACCCGTCTGTAAAATGGATATCTGGCAATAGACGGTGGAAGATGTTATTAGAATGCTAGTGATCGGCGCCTGTAAAGGGTAACCGCATGTCTTCAGGGAGTTGAAAACATTCTTAAGTGATCTAGCCTACTGGTGGGATAATAGCAATGTGAAGACGCGTGAACGGGCATTTGTTGGGATATGAGTCTTATAAACCGCATCATTATGATTATTATTAGTAGTAGTATTGTAGCAGTAGTTGTGGTAGTAGAAGTAGTAGTAGTAGCAATAGTAGTAGTAGTAGTAGTAGTGTCTCATGCAGGGTTCTGTTTCTTCTTCCTAGTTTTTTTTAGTGCATGTACGCCCAGTCCATGACAGCCGCACGCTAAACAGCCTGTAGACGCACCTGGGTCTGTCATGGCTCATTGAAACCAGCACGCAGCACTTCCAGATGATGCGCGCGATACAATGTTCTGCAGTTATGGCGCGTGAAGAACAATATCTCATAGTCATCCAACATGCAGTATAATGTTATGCCGTCTGCAATCCCAGCGCGCATCCAGCTCTTTGCTTTTCTTTGGGGGGAAAATGTAAATTCTCGTGGCATTGGGAATGCGTTAGCTTATCGGATACGTCTTTGTGAGGGCGCGACTCAACACTACTCACACCCTCTCAGCCAGGTAGCAAGGAAAACATCGGGTGAGCAGCTGAGAGGTAACTTTAGAATCTATTCAGGTACAGGCAGATGAATAGATAAATATCGGAGGTTATCACCATGCTAATCTTTCACTTGTTCTCTCCCCTCTCGTTTACGTGGCTGGGTTTGGGTGCTGAATACGCGCTGTTATGAAGGTAAAGACCAGAAGGGCGGAGCGTTGTGGGAGGGAGGGGCAGGAGGAGATTCTGTTATGATATGTGTGTCTATATCCGTGATATCCACATGGGAAAAATAGATGACAAAACCTGAAAACTTCAGAAACAACGGATTCCATTCTTGTTGACAGATATTTTGGTCCTTGATCTCCTTCTCAATATATTATGTCCTCTTATAAAGGTAAAGACCAGAGGGGTGAAGCGATTTGGGAGAGAAAGGGGAGGGAGGAGGGGGAAGAGATTCTACTGTCAGTGTGAAGCTATATCTATGATATTCACCGGGAAAATACAGATGACAAAACCTGAAAACTTCAGAAACAACGGATTCCATTCATATGGAGCCCAGTATTTCGGCCCGTGATCGCCTTCTCCATACGCTTTTCGAAAAGTAGAGACCAGAGGGACGGTTGCTACTCCACGTGTATCTATATCCATAATATCCGCCTGGAAAATATGGATGACAAAAACTGGAAAAATTCAGAAACAACGGAGTCCATTCTTGAGTACCAATATTTTGGCCCGTGATGTCCTTGTCCATACCTGCTGTTATGAAGGAAAAGACCAGAGGGGCGGAGCGGGTTGGGAGGGAAGGGATGAAATAGATTCTCCTTCCAGTGTGTATTTATATCCATGATATCCACCTGGAAAATGAAGATGACAAAACCTGTAAAATTCAGAGACAATGGACTCCATTCTTGGGTACCAATATTTGAGCCCGTGGCCTTCTTCAAAATTTTAATCGCGTACTAAAAGCACAACAATCGTTCACCATTCAGATTCCCACATTCAATCAATAACAGCTCATGACATATTCATATGAAAGAAAACTTAAGAAACAATTTCAGATCTTAAATTTCTACATTTTCGGCCACCTGGCTCTTTTTTTGGGAGGGGCGGGGGAGGAGGGGGGTGTGTCATTTTGTGACACAGTAAACTGAACACAGATATATTGCCAACAAAATTTACCGGAGATCCGGGGGAACAAGAGTGCAGTGCGTTGCCGTGTGCATAAGTACAATCCTCAGTTGGATGTGCTGTCAGTGATGAAACAATGAATGAAACGTTAGTCGCAAAGTAGAAAGATTGTTTAATACTAAAATAGATGAATGGTCAAGCCAAAACTAGAACTAAATTAATATGATGGTGACATTACCTCTTTAAGGCTGCCTTTGATGCAGCTAGTTCCCATTCCAGGATAAATGAAAAAGAAAGAGGACAAAGTACATCGTTCTTCCTACTTGGAAATATAATTTTGCTGAAATGAATATGGTGACACTTCACTTGGATTAATATGTCAACTTTCTGTCATACGTTTTCGTATAAACAGGTGTCAACAAAATTTATGGCACATGTTATGATATTATATAAACACGCACACATCCATATCCAATTACCCAACAGGTTCTAGAGACGTGCAGACTCACACACACACATATTAGCTCAAGGGGTTATAAACATTTTGGCAGGAATTTTAATGCATAATTCAACAGTGGTTAAGATTTTTAGGGCCTCTCAGAGAGACGTTGACACCTGGAGTGTTAAGACTCTTGAAGGTGCCAATCATATGACTAATGTGCGTTATGACATGCCTGGTTTTTGTCTTTGGGCACGGATATGACAGGACCTGTGATATCTCTTGTTAGTCCAGTTGAGTGATATAGAGCCTACCGTCTGTGGCAATGGGCAACACATGGGCAATTCTCTACCCCTACATTCAGCCTAGTGAGAGGTTTCACCTATTTAGGAAAGAAAATTGGGAGTTTGGGCATTCACGAGGAGATTTCTTATCATCGCATGAAGAGCAATGGTGAATAGGTGCTGAACGCACCCAGAAGTAGCGTTCAACATGCAGAGGTAATGTAATTCTTACAGTGGTAAATGATCCCATTTTTGATGCGCAATCTCTCAGATAATTAAAATGCTGGTCCTGCCGTTTTGGACCCTGTGTGACAGGATAGTCGAAAAGTCAGATTTTAGGGATGGTGTATGTGTGTGTCAAGTAAAGGACTGGGTTTGTTAACGGGACTGCGGCATTGAATATTTGACGTTAAACTACATCTGAAAGCTCAAATTACAAAAACAAAAAAAAACAGCCAAAAAAAAAAAATCGCTGTGTGAAAACCCATCATGGAATCTTGCAAGAAGCTGGATAAAAGTTTTGCTGTAAAGAACCTAATAATATTGGGATTTTGTTACGAGCTGATAAGATGTTGGGACGAATAAAATTTGAAACCAGTGTACATCTAAGCTCTGTAAACAAACATAAGGAAGTTGGCAGAAAGTGGAAGAATTTTAAGGTAAGGGGGCGACTCGATATCACCCCAACATGATGGAACCGCGTCTTCCGTACTCGCCAGTCTTGACTGCCGTTCCTTGTTTTACGGGTTATTGCCCTTGTTAAAAAAAAAACACAACAATCTCTCATCCTGTGCCTTCCCTCCTCCCAACATGTCGCAGAAAATGAAGTTTGTCATTTCTCAGTCCGCGTTTTATAATTTGTTTTTATAAAGAAGGATAATAATTTGTTGGGACCTAGGGGGAGATTTTTTTCAGGCTTTGCTTTCATTGCCAGGGACAGGTTTTGAATTGTTTGCCCTCGTAATCTGACTGACTGACATCCGGGAACTCAGAACACCCAGAGTGACAAGGGCGTCCTGTCTGTCTCTATCTGTCGTTCTCATTCTACTCTCTTTCTTTCACACCCACACGATATCTCTGCACTCTTCCAGTACGAGGTCAGTTTTCTCCGCTTAAGGGTAGTTCTGTTTGTGGCAACTTTCTGCTTAACGACATCATTTCAGACAACAGAATACTGCATGTTCTTATTCTTCTGTCTCTCTTTCACACCCTCTGCACTCTTCCAACAGGCGTACACTTTCCTCCGCTTAAGTGCAGTTCTATTTATGACAACTTCCGCTTTGTCACAGCATTTTCAGGCGACAGAATACTGCATGTTTTATATTCTTCAAGTCACTAATTTATCGCAAGTTCGTTAATTGCAATTTTCTCAAGCTTTCGATAAGTTACAAACACGCGGAGTTATCTACATATGCTTCTACTGATACTCTTCCTCCTTCCTACCTGCCTGACCCCTTTCTCTCTCTCCACCCCCANCCCCCCCCCCCCCCCCCAAAAAAAAAAATTTGCAATCTCCTGTCTGTTTTTGTAAATTTCGGGGGTTTCCAACCGCGCTCCAAGGACCACCTGCAGTATGGGAAAATCCCCGGTCCTTCACATGCCCAAAGCCTGCGTAGAGGGCACTTGTTCGAAACATTCACACTTGTGCTCTTGTGTCTAGGTGTTATACACGAAACATCAACACGTCAGCAGTTGAAGTAGATTCTGTTTTAAGCGAAGCTTTGATAAATGCGCTTTAGCAAGTCGTTTTGAGCATGGCACCAATCCTGACCCCTAAAGTTTGATAAGATGTGCGTAGGAAAACCCTCTTGCTCGGAGAACGAGGCACACAGAAGATCTTCAGAGGAAGACATCTCCGTCTAGCAAGTGTTTCAGCCTTTTGACTTCCCGACACTCTAAGTGGGCTAGGCTGCACTTGGGTCATGACTCCTAAATGTTCTTATGTTCATTTTTTTTTTTCCTGCAAAAAGGATTCAAAACCGGAACCATCCATTTTTAATCTGAATATCTGATAAGTTGAATCATTTTTACTTTATCCCATTATCCGGATAGGGGTGTCATTATCTCTAGAATAAAAACCGTTCAGTTAAAGAAATTATTGTAAAGCTAAGAAGCGATAGGCCTAAAAATATTTTGGACACAACAGGAAAGCAGAGAAGATCGATATGAGAGTCTCTTAGACGTGCACAGAAGCCAAGTTGATAGCCAGCCTAGTCAGTGCAGTGATTTTTCAATAGCAAGGTGGAACCTACATAGCGAATAACAGCAAGTAATGCAACACTTGCAATAGAAACTGTACATATGGACGAACTTAATACTATAATATTAACATGGGCAGAGGCCAACGGATCATGCCACGTGTAAATGAGCAGGACTTTATGGTCTCTTCGTCGGAAGAAGCCGAATATCCTTTGTCTATACCTTTGAAAGAGGCTACGTCTTCTTTCTGTGCCTCTTTCCTCTCCTTACTCTTCACTCCGCCCCCGTCCCCTTCCCCCNTTTTTAATCTGAATATCTGATAAGTTGAATCATTTTTACTTTATCCCATTATCCGGATAGGGATGTCATTATCTCTAGAATAAAAACCGTTCAGTTAAAGAAATAATTGTAAACCTAAGAAGCGAAAGGCCTAAAAATATTTTGGACACAACATGAAAGCAGAGAAGATCGATATGAGAGTCTCTTAGACGTGCACAGAAGCCAAGCTGATAGCCAGCCATGTCAGTGTAGTACTTTTTCAATAGCAAAGTGGAACCTACATAGCGAATAACAGCAAGTATTGCAACACTTGTAATAGAAACTGCATATATGGACGAACTTAATACTATAATATTAGCATAGGCAGAGGCCAGCGGATCTATGTTTAAGCAGCCATACCACGTGTAGATGAGCAGGACTTTATGGTCGCTTCGTCGGAAGAAGCCGAATATCCTTTGTCTGTACCTTTGAAAGAGGCTGTATCTTCTCCCAGTGCCTCTTTCCTCACCTCTCACCCCCCCCCCCCCCCNTTTTTTTCCAAATAGAAATAAAAAATGAAAAAAAAAAGTTTGAAAAATTGTTCTGGTGGTGAGCACGTCATTTCCACTTACTTATCTCTCTGTAGTCACAGAGAAAAAGAGTGCAAAAAAGATACCGCCACCTCAGACAAACTCACACAAGCATAACCGAGCACGGGCGTACAACATTCTTAATACTGGTTCAGTGAAGCTCAGAACTTGTGTTTTTTAAAGGGGCTTTTTTTTTTTTAATGTCGATAGACACGATAGCATCACTGCTGTCGCCTTGATGATGTCAGAGATCAGAGATGAAGGAGATGAGTACATGTAAGGCGGTGGGTGGCCCGTGTGCGTGAGCAGTTGGAGCCACCCGCCGCTCCACGGTACAGAGATTCCGAGTGAGTGGCACCACAGCCTTGCAAGTTTCGTCATCGGAGTTGTAAGGGTTAAACCCGTTCATGAGGCCTCTTTTACTTAAGTCAAGATATAGTCGATTCTGCTTATGGCAACTTTCGCGTAATCGCGACATATTTTAGATAATAAAATGTTGCATAGTCGCAGTTGCTTTTAAATGCAACCTTCTTCATGATCCCGAGGAGTTTTGGTTAACGCCAGTTCGACTGTCTTAGTGTATGATGGTATAATGATTATGTGTTTAGTGCTCTAGGGGTTAAGCCTAATATCTAGGCCCTTGCTGCTTTCCCAGGTCTCATATTTCTTATATCATCAGCGCATGAGGACTTTTCCTTCCTTCTAATGCAGTATCTTTCTACTACGCCCATATCACAAAATCATCTGTTTGGGAAAAGAAAAAAAAATCGCTTAATCCGTCTTGAAATCTTGTAAAGTACATCATCAGATGAGGAGATCTTAATGACTTGTCAAGCTATTGGATGTTTGCTTGAGCAACTGTTTAATGACAACTCTGATAATGTCACTCGTGTATGTGTTGGATGTCCTACTTTCAATATGTTTGGACTCGATCATGTTCGGTACAGGTCGGATAGGTTTAAATCTGGTTTCTGTTATGTGGATTAAGAAAGAGATGAAAAGTTCCAAAGGACAAGTACTATAGAATATCTCAGGGTTTACGTTTATCTAGGGCTGTTTTCATATATCATTAATGATGCTGACAGGCAGGCGCGCGCTCACGCACACACACACACACACACACACACACACACACACACACACACACACACATACACACACACTCACACACACACGGATTGACGGACGAAGGGACGAACGGATGATAGTCAGATAAGCAGGTAGACGCATGAACGGAATAATAGATGGACAGACAGACAGACAGACAGACAGACAGACAGACAGACAGACAGACAGACAGGTGGGAGGGCAGGCAAGGCAGGCATCAGATAGAAGACCAATAGAAAGATAAACGAACGGACGGACGGAACAGTTATTACATAGATACGCAAACGGACCATACAAATTGTGTAGGTCCCTCGTAACCTCAGCGAACTTTAGAGCGCTTGTAACAACACAAACGCAAGATTAGTAGCCTACTGTATTTGAATTTGACTCCTTATGCATGTTAGTAGACAGAGCCAGCCTCGTATGACCCCATGGGACCCCACGTGAGCCCCAAAAACCTCCCGACAGAAGGACCCAAAACCGGAGACCCATGGGGCCTTCGTGAAAATAATATATATTCTACTCTTTGCCTCTGCAAATAAAAAAATGCTTCGCACTGGTCTGGAAGTTTAAGGAAAAGAAGACCAAGGCCCCATTTCTTGTTCTTTCATTCTCTTGATACAAACCGAATAAAGGACAGGAAGCTGTCAAAAAATGGAGCAGATAAACGATTATCATCAAAGCGGTCCTACATCTCATCTGCGGATGTTCATTCACTTCCTGTCAGAGGATCGTCTGCCAACATCAGGAAGCACAAGCGAAGCCATTTGTTTTGTCAGTCTTGTTAGTTTCGTATCTCATCCGNCTCTGATAATGTCACTGGAATACGTGTTGGATGTCCTGCTTTCAATATGTTTGGACTCGATCATGTTCGGTACATATTGGATAGGTTTAAATCTGGTTTCTGTTATGTGGATTAAGAAAGAGATGGATAGTTCCAAAGGACAAGTACTATAGAATATCTCAGGGTTTACGTTTATCTAGGGCTATTTTCATACATCATTAATGATGCTGACAGGCAGGCGCGTG
>JAWQUT010000389.1:338972-350379 GCA_033807755.1 Ellobium chinense
CCCGCCACTCCCTCCGTCCTGCCATCTATCTCCTCACCTCTCTTTAATTGGCCCTTATTTTATTTTGGCGCATGTCACTCAGGGAGCTAGATAGGGATTTTATAATACACCTGCACTGATCCAAGTGATAAGCGAGATGCCGCTACCTTTTGGTAGTTAGATCTAATTAGCCGCGCATCTATCTTACCTCCCCTGATTGCCTCTTGACGGTCAGCTATAAAACTGTAAAGCTATCCTCGAAGGAATTGCCTTCAGGAATAGGGATGCAAGATTTTGGGGACGTTCCATGGATTGTGCATCTGCCTTTGCCTTCGTGGTTCTTCTTGACGTTCAGCTATAAAAAGAAGTAAAGCAATCTTCGAAGGAATTGCCCTCAGCAACAGGGGTGCAAAGTTTCAGGGCCATTCCATTGATCTGCACATGCATCTTGGCACTCATGGATCACATTTTGACGGTCAGCCATTAAACTGTAAAGCAATCTTCGAAGGAATTACCCTCAAGAGTAGGGATGCAAGATTTTGGGACCGTTCTATGCCTACGGAATTATTCTTGACCATCAGTGTGTACCTGTAAAGCGACCCACAGAGGGAGTTGTCGCAAGAAAAGGGATGTAATATTTCAGGGCTGATCCATGGCTCTTTGTCCATCTGATTACTTCTTGGCGTCAGCTGTTAAAGTGTAAAGCAATCCACGAAGGAATTGCCCTCAGGAATAGGGATGCAGTTTCAGGGCTGTTCCATGAATCTGCACATGCACCTTTGCATTCGTGATTCCTTCTTGGCGGTCAGCAGTAACACTGTAAAGCAATCCTCGAAAGAATTGCCCTCAGGGCTGAATAGCGGTCTTCAGAGCGAATTGCTCCTGAAGGTTCCATAAGCAAGGCTCCAGGATAACCCCATAACCGAATACAACTGAAGAGCAATCGGCAAAGGAAAATACCTTTAGGATTCGGGATTTTGTTATCTGAAAACTCTCTGAAGAAATAGATGAATTTGTTCCTAAAGCTGAAACTTAATGTTTTATACAAGCTTACCCTGGATCTCTGCAGGATGTTGTCCGCTGAAAGCACATTACAAAAAATAGAGTGGGCAAATGAAAGTTGCGCATTGTAATGTTCTGCACTTTTTTTTCCCTACGTGTACATTAACGAACCGGAAATGCGTTCATTGACCCACCCTCATGAAAAAAGAAATGGCGTCTTTAAGTCGAAATTGTGTTCTCTGAGAAATGCTAAGTATGATTTTTTTTATCTGCTAGACTATGTTATACCCAGAAGTGAGAACAAAAAATGTGTGTGTGTGTGTGTGTGTGTGTGTGTGTGTGTGTGTGTGTGTGTGTGTGTGCACGCACACGAATGAGTAAGGCAGGGACATGTCTCTTTAAGGAGTCTATGTAGAAAAGCTTCTAAAATTTCCTGATGTTTTTCATGTAGGGAAGCTGATTAAAAGAGACGTATAGTAAGAAACATGTCATGCATAACCAGTTTATGAATATCAGGTTACGCATATATCCTGGGAAATTATTTTATCACAATCATTGGCGGATCCAGGCATGGGCATGGTGGGCAAGTTCCCAGGGCCTCGCCCATATAAGGAAGGGGGGTCTGCGCTAGAGGACCAGGAAAATTATTATAGACAGAAAAAGAGAGGGAGGGAAAGAGAGAAAAAGAGAAGAGTGGGAAGGAACCGAACGAATATTCGTGTTTATTACTAAATCTAGTAATGTGGGAGAATTTCCCCCAAGCATGGCCGTCTTACAGTATGAATGAAGTTCAGCACATCTCTTATATCCAGGGCTACGCGGACCCTAAAACCGCCCATGAAGACAATATATAAGAACATTAATAACACTAAAAAAAAAAACACCACACACACAAACATAAACTGTTGGAGGGAGAGTAGCGAAGACGGAGACTTGAAAATGGAACCCAAATTCGTCAACAGTTTTTTTTTTTTCCAAAGAAGAAACTGATCTGGGGAATCTACAATTTAATTTCGTTTTCCAAATGGATGGCTGGCCTAGATGAAAGGAGCGATTTCTAAAATTTAAGACCCGGATTGCTACTCTATAAATATTTTCTTTTTCATCTCAGAAATTGCATAATTTCCGGCGACCCGTGGATAAATAACGGCGGAGAAAATGGGAATTCCAGCCTGAAATAAATAAAGTGGTTTTGTCCATGCAGAGTCGTTTGAGATGCCTCTGATATGTCTCCAAAAAGTGGAGGTGACGTTTGCATTCGACTCAGTGGAAATTTACTCGCCATTTTTTTTTTTTTGTTTGTTCTTCTTTTTATCTGTGTTTATAACGTATCCTTTATATTATATCGTCAGATTCTTGTGTAGTTTGCAATGCGATGTGTCTTTTAAGGGCCGAAAATCATGTTTGCATTTTAGTTTAGTAGTCTAGGAAATAACTGGACTTTTTGTCAGAAATTGGATCGTTTCTTTTGTGTTCTTATGTTCTTTTGTAATTTACGCTTTATGTCATTCGACTCCTAAATGAAATGCACTGGGCTTGGTGAATGAAGTCACGTTTCTTTCAGTTCACTAGAAAATGACAGGATTTTTGTTGGATGTTGGTAAATTCTTTTGTGTTAGTATGTTCTTTTGTTAGATGTCAATAAATGTCTCACACAAAATGAGGTTGTCAAAGATCTGCCACAAGATATCTTATGAACAGGAATTGCTTTCGATCGAATGAAAAGACCAAAGAGATTTTACTGTTTTGTGTTAAACTCTTCATAAGAGGATTTTTATGTCATTACTAAGTGCACAAATCGTCGACTATATGACAAAGAGGCGAATAGGTAAAAACCCCTGTATGACGAAAAGGCGAACGTTTAACTTCTCTGCATGACGAAGAGGCGAACCTCCCAAATCAGTGTTAAACGTTCGCCTTTTTGTCGTACAGGCGTTGTTACCTATTCGCCTCTTTGTCATACAGTCGACAAAATACTGTAGGAACATTTATATTCGAAATTGTTTCTTAGCGTAGCTGATAACTTCTTTGTTAAGGCGTCTCGGGGCTTAGAAGGGTTAACATCCTGATAGATATGGATACTGCGGTATCGCTTGGGAGGCAAACTAGTAAGAGTTTCTAGAGTAATCAGTGGATTTATGAGAAGTAGGTTTCAAACCAGTCATTGCTTGCATGTGGATTTGAAAAAAACCACCTTAAGAGGAATTTGGATAGCTCAGAATTAATGTAAGCGTAGTTTGAGAGGAGTCGTGGGAAGAACATCAAAGGAGAAATGCATACAGAGATAGAGAGAGAGAGAGAGAGAGAGAGAGAGAGAGAGAGAGAGAGAGAGAGAGAATAAAAACACCACAAGAGAATGATGAGACTTGAACTCGCAACTTCTGCAACTTGCCGCCAAGTTTCTTCGAATTTAGAAGAAATCGCTGTACACAGCCGACAAATATTTTTTATTTAGAGTTGATTGCTAGGGTACAGACCTTACTCAGCTTTTGATGATGTTGTCACTAATAAGTCTTAATTTCGTCCTTGTAAGAGAAGCAGATAAAAAACGTTGAACGCCCGTCATCTGTAGTTCTATTTTCTATGTTATAGAGAAACGAGATGAAAGAGATCATGTTTTGACCATGGCATTCTTAAAAGATCCTATTAAGTCCAGATACGCATGCGCACACGACATATGGAATATTTCTTGTCTTAATCCTTATTTCACAGAGCATTTTGCTAAGACTTCCGTTAGTGAAGCCAAAAATAGTCTTGGCATGGTATACTGGCTGTTCTCTTAAAATACTTTCAAATCAACGACTACAGATTGCATTTCAATTAGTCATTTCCTTTCCTTTTCATAATTACCGTCATATTTTTTTTCTGTCCAAAAAGTCGTGTTCGCAAACCTCACCCGCCGGATCATGTTACGTAATTTGACTTTTATTTCATGTTCTTCTTCTCTCGGCCATAATTCCTGAGTTAAATAAAATCCATGGCGAGTGAGCCAAATGGTGTTGATTAGTTTATTTTGGTAGCGCTCTGCTGCACGGGTACACGAACCATCTGGCCTGATGTCATTTTAACTACGCGACCTCTTTGGCCCCCATGGCGATCAACACCAGCATTGGTGCACCTGCTATGTTCACATTCTCTGGAAGTTTATGTCGCACATGTTTCACACATGCTGGCGATGCTGGTACAGTCATAGTTTAGTAAATCACGAAGAAGCAGCAAAAAAAAAAAAAAAAGTTCAAGTTCAAGTTCAATCTCTTTATTAGGCATTTTGCCAATCATTTTCATAATATATACATTTTCAATATACATTAAATTAAAAGGAAAATCTAAAAAAGAGAATTGAAAAGACAGAAAAGATGGAAAGAAAGAGGAAAAAAGAGGAAAAAATTGACGCCGCAACGTCAGTAAATAATTGAGAGCTTGCGCATTAATGATGGTAGTTCTTACCATCGTAAGAAATACATTAATGGATTGGTGCGGAGAGCACCCTTAGTAGCGTTCAACATGTTGAGTTCATGTAACTCTGACGATGATAAAAGATCCCATCGTTAATGCTCAGTTCTCAAATGTCCTCCGTGACGTCATACATAGAGCCATATACCACTAATAGAATACTGTCAATGGATGTGTACCCATCTGTGAGGTCCTTGTCGTTTACGAAATTATTCAGTAGAAAGACAAAAGTTTAAAGTTCTCTTTTTTTTTTTCCCGAAGTTTGACCTAAGTGTCTTCACCACTGATCTTTAATTACATGTAAATGAAGTACATGTACTTTGGTAGAACAATCGGACATAGCAAAGGCACAGACTGTGAAAGTGCTGATTAAGTTGAGAATTCGATATCATTAAAACAGACAATATTCCCAGAACAAATCCTCCATAGTGTGAAGTCGCATGAGCGGGCATTAGCCTGGATATGAGACTTATAAACCGCATTTTTTTTTTCAAGTGATTGTAAGCACAGACTTTTTTTTTTCTTTTGTTCCCGCTTCTTTCCGATTGGTGCTCCGGCGTTGGTTAGTGCTTAGTCTTTCATACTGTGGAGCAACGTTACTGTCTTAGATGTTAGATTTGTTTGGTTTTATTTTATGGTTACTTTCTTCTTTCCCATTTGACAATCAAATATTATATATATATATATATATAAGATCTTGGGGGGAGATGAATCCCTAAAGAATATTACCATGTGTTAAGTTGTTAGTAAAGTCCTATCTCTAAAGCCCTGGTCCACTGTAGGCACAGACTGTTGACCATTGAATTACCAGCACAGCTAATAGAAGTGGAACAGAAACTCCTAAACTGTATCTCTCTATTATGCCTTGAGGACACTTTTTGGCAGCCCTTATTTCGGTCTCTCAAAAGATAAAATGCAGTTAATAACTTTATATTCGAATGATCGAACAGCTTGGCAAATAAACAGGACTCTCGTAGTAATGTGATTTTGAAAGTTGTCGCTCTGAACATCCGAACTTTGCAAATTTTGGACCCGTCCTAGTCGGTGTGTGACATTCACTTCTTTGGACTTCCCCCATGAGAAACGGAGCCCATCAGCAAGAGGTGTAAACATACAAATTTGCGTAATAAGTTGACAGTCTTGTAGACACAATGGGACTTGATTGCAGCGGATGCGGTAACATGTAACTGAACCACCAACCATCAGTCCATTTCACTTTCCCAGGCATGCACGTGGGCCTCCCATGAGAGGAATAAATGTCTCAGACTCTAGAAGCAGCTTTCATATCATTACTTTCGCTTAATGCTTTCACAGCTTCGTAGACAGCAGAGTTGCACGCAAGCTCCATGTAATTCACGTAACAAAGGCATCCCTAAGCTGTTCGTCTTGTTAACACGAATATCTGAGAAATCCATGGAGAAAAGTTTCAAGCAAATGCAGTGTTACAGAAAAAAAAAAAACCACCCAAAAAACCCAGTTTAGAGCTTACGAGATACATTGACGACTTTTTTGTGTAGATAATGTTCTATGAAGGGCATTCTCATACCAATGCCCCTCTCGTTCAAGCTAGTCTTTGGGCTTCCCTTGGGTGACATTAGGTTCTGAATCTTTTGGGAGAAAACTCATGTTTTCGTCAGACGAGATGACAGCTTCCAGACCACAGAGGACCACTTTTCTTGTTATCCGTAGCTGCTGATACCACACTGGAGATAAAACGAACCTGAGAATGGTAGTGTAGTTTACATTGAGTTATAATACCCAAGGAAGCCCTAGTGTAGTTTACATTGAGTTGTAATACCCAAGGAAGCCCACATAGTGTAGTTTACATTGAGTTATAATACCCAAGGAAGCCCACATACTGCAGTTTACACTGAGTTATAATACCCAAGGAAGCCCACATAGTGTAGTTTATCTTGAGTTATAATACCCAAGAAAGCCCACAGAGCTACTGAAGAACCAACAGCTACTTCCCGAATGTCTCAAAACGCCATCATTGGGCCGAGACCCATATCCTCAAAAGGCAACGATTAGCACGTAGCAATATGCAGACGACAAGCTGTCCGACAGCTGTTATAGACACGCCGGAGAGAAGCATTTTGGTACACATTGAGATATACGAAATATGTGTCAGTAACGATATTTATGCGTGTAGATTTTGTAGATTTTCTGTTTTTTTGTTTGTAATTCGGTATGGTGGTCTCAGCTGGTAGCCAATACAGTTATCTTGAACAATGTTGGTCTTGCTGTATTATCTCTTGTTAGATACATGATAGAAAGACGAATCACGATCCATTTTACTTTGTCTAAGAACTAAGACAGGAGGAAGAGAAGGTCTGGGCCAGCAGCCATACAGTGAAGTGCAGAAAGGAGATGAATGTGATGAAAGGAAGTGGTAGATACTGCAGGCTTGCTGGAAGGTACAGAGCAGTCCTCCATCAGATAACAACTGGCATAGTAAGAAATAAAAAGGTCTTGGAGGCTGTTTTTGACATTTGGATCGGAGCAGCTGTGGACATGTCCGGAGTGCAGTGATGATGTTTCTGGCAAAATCTAATTTCGTCTAGTCAGTCCTCAACTGGCATTCCCTAACGAAAGGTAACATTGTATCAGAACCCTTGGCCTCCAAGACTCGCATGTGAAAACATCTCTCGTTCCATCATCTCCCGTCCAAGTTCGTTGTCGATTCTCCCATGGGAGAAATTAAGCAGAACTAGAGCCTATAGGCGGCGTAAAATGTGTTTATCAAGACCCGCATGTGAATACATCCTCGCTCCGTTCTTTACTCGTGTGGGGGCTGTCCCTGGAGGGAAATAAGAGACAAAAACTTGAGAAATAAACCATGATTTTTGTTTCTTTGTGGGGGGGATAGGATACGTTGCCGCACTGCACCTCAAGACCGTAGCTTTCAGTCCCACTCCCTGAAGCCACATTTTATGGAAGGGCTATAGGGAAGCCTCATCTTGGAGGGTCCGAAGAGAGCCGCTCTGTAACAAGCCCAAATTATACCAGAGATCTTTGTAGATAAAGATCTTTGCCAGTATTAGATTCGACACAGTGGAACTCTGCAAAGAAACCCGCCATCTTGGGTATGTATTACGAAAGCTTAACAGTATGCTGTATTCCACTATAACAAGCGGGGCTTTTGAATGCACATGTATATCTCCCAATTTCCTTCATTCTGGGCTGGTATGGAAATATCTTGAGAGGAAAAGAAACTGAAGTTTTGTAGCTCAGCTCAGTTCAAGATCTTTATGAAACATGCGCCAAAACAATTATAATTCACACGTTGACATATTCACACAAAAGAAGAAAATTCACAAGGAAAAAAAAGCACAGTAGGTAGCACCGATAGAGTTACTGTCATGTTCGCTTAAAGATATGACTAGAATAGTGTCACTGGCATAAAGATATAATTATGTATACACATCGTTTATTGCCTCGTTCTATTCAGATTATTATATCCCTAACTAGAGATGCGTTTTGCTGGGCATTCATTTACTACCATACAATTTTTTTTTTACAATTTAAAAGCACTAAAAGCTAATACCCGGACAAAGCAGAACGTCATCACTGGCCTCAGACCTATACTCTCAATTTGCAGCGACTAGTATGTAGTCTTTAAGCACGGCCGCCAGTTCTCGCCGGAGAAAGCAAATGGTTCACATGGAGACATAGGGGAGTATCTGTCTGTGAAGTAACATCAAGGGAATATTGCTTCTGTAGACTTTTAGTTCTATGGTTACCACAAAGGACTGGATTGCGTGTATTCTTGGTTGTGTTAACAAGGCTGCACTGCATATTGCACTCTATCTTGGGAAAAATAAGAATTGAGAAGTGGTGTGTACATGCCTTAATGAGGTAGCAACAGGCCTATTGCACCTTGGAGGGCAGGCAGCCAGATGAACAATGAAAACAAAAAGATGTGGTCTGTTAGTAGAGATACAACCCCAGTGTTGAATTAATATTCGGCACATGTTTAGAAGCTTTGCCCAGCGAATTGTGTGGCTGAAGTTATCCAGCCTGTCTGTGCCGCTTCTCTTGCACTTCCTTAAGTTTTAGGGTGGCGATCAAGTAGTGGCTCGCGTGTTTAACGGCCTTAAGGTAAAGAGGAGGGGTTCTGAGAGGGCCGTAGGGAGCCAGCAGGGGGCAGGGGTTAAAACGTCTTCTGAGGCCTCGAAAGACGTTTCCAAAGTGACCTTTAACTCACTGAAAACTGAAAGCGTGTTGATCTATACCTGTCCTTTACCGCGCTCCAGTGGCCGTATGGATAGTCCGTGCGTTAATATAATTAATGTAATGCGTTAACTATGATTAAAATTACCAATGTTTTGGAAGTTTCAAGTGGTTACCGCAGTGCGTTAACTAAGATTAAATATATAGTAACCATAGCACTTTATACTCTACTGCGCCCAGCCCTCAACCTCTCTGATCCATGGAAAGGAAGGGGAAGGCATAGCAAAAAAATGACCCTGCTTCTGGGAGGTCGGACCCTGCAAGATGAGGGGAGGGAGTTAGAGAAGCATTTTGCGACAGAAGAAAATTAAGATCCGATAAGAGAAAAGAGCTGGTGTATGGCTTCGCGATTAACGCTGAACAAGAGTAGCCGAACATAGATCTAGAGCATTCATCAGTTGACACCCGTATCCAAAATGGAAATAAACGATCTTCGTTAGCGGCGTGTAGAAATTTAGTGACAGAGATTAGGGAAGCGAAAGGAGTTTTCCATTTGTCATTTAAATGTTCCCTGGGCTGAGTTTTAGCACGTGCGCCTGCATGCGCAGATAAAGGATTACATTATCTATGTCATTCCTAGTATCTCTTTATAGGTACATGTATGTATATTGGGATGTTCAGACATTACATCAGGCGAGCCTCCCATCTCAAGGTGACATTATCGTGTGGTAAACCCTTAAGCTGTGTGGTCCCCCAAATCAGTGTTAATGAGCCGAAGGGAGAATGAATTAGAATGCATTTCCTGCTTTAAAGGGAGAGGGATGGTTATTTGTATCACAGCCTCTTAAGTCCACATTCTTTTTTTATCCGTAAGATTTAAACCATGCATCCCCTTTTCCTTTCGCCTGGCCTGACAGGCTCAGAGGAAACATCACAGAAATGTCGAGATTGTCACTCTGCGCGCGTCGCCATTACTTGTGCTGCATGACGTCAGAAAGCGAGATAGATTAGCAGACTATTGGCGTCTCCCCCAATCGTCTGTTTGCTTTTATCTCTTTATGACGTCACCCAGCACGAATAATGGCTGCGTACGCAGGATGAAAATCCCGACATTCTTGCGACGTTTTCTCATAAATGGACAGACGGAAGGAATATGTATACGGTTTAAAGTTTTTGAAATAAAAAATGTGGATTATTTAGGTTGTGAAGCAAATATTTATTCCTGTCCCTTTAACATCCGCTGCTCATCTATCCCTTTCTTATCCTATCCTTTCTCTGTGACATCCTATTGCGTTAACTCTCTCTCTCTCTCTCTCTCTCTCTCTCTCTCTCTCTCTCCTCTCTCTCTCTCTCTCTCTCTCTCTCTCTCTCTCTCTCTCTCTCTCTCATCCTGTCATGTCCCCCCGTCTCTTGATAAGGTGCATGTATGTATGGGCGGTTACAGGGATTACACGAGGCAAGCTGCCCATCTGAAAGCGACGTATCGCTTCGTGCCACCCACCCTCGTCTCAGGAATACGTGTGGTAGATCCTTGCGCTGTGTGGGCCACCAAATCAGTGCTAACGAGCACAAAGGAGAATGCATAAAAAGTTAGAATTAAAAGAGTTTTTTTTTAACATTTAGAATCATTGGTTGCGGCAGCTAGGACAACAGGAGAAAACCAACTGCTAATAGATGATGCAATACAGTTTTACACTTTTCAGTTAAAAGAATACTGGCTTTTCTAATTAAAAAACACTGGATAGTGGCAATCTCTTTGGAATGCAACCGCAGCAGCTCCGTTGTATCACAGACCGTTTAAAGTATAATTTTCTTTTTCATTTAGCAGAACAATGTATTTCAAAGTAAAGCCACTGGATGATCAGAGGTCCATTTAAGCGAAACTATTCTGTTCCTCTGACGCATAATTGCGAATAAGTCTGTGCCTCTGAGAAATTTTTATCAAGGGGAATCGAATGTGTAGCCTAAAAAGCCTTGTGAGTGTATGCATCTGCATGTTTTAAGAAGAAAATTTTTTATGCGTCTGAGAGAAAATCTGAAGAAATCCAAATTTACATGTCTGCTCCGTTCAGCTGAGCTGGTATTATGAGGTAATTTTCTGTTTCGCAGCTGTTTTTTAAAGATAAAGGAATTAGGGCCCATACCTCGCCTGTCTGAACATCTATATTTCTGGCTCCGTGGCTGTTCTTTCGCCTGATCCTGGACTTCCTCTCTCCGGCTTCTTTTTGCACATCTTCAATCCTTTTTTTTCTTCAGTTCCTCACTTTCTTTCATATCCTGTCGTTTAACGCTACTCCAAAGCATTGGCTTCATCTTCTCATTTTAGTTATGGCCGTGGCTTGTCTTCTCGAGCATTTTACTCGATTTTGGATGTCTGCCTGGCTGCCTGCCTGCCTGACTGCCTGCCTGCCTGCCTGCCTGCCTGCCTGCCTGCTTGCCTGCCTGCCTGCTGGCCAGCCTTCCGCCCGCCTGTCCATCCATTTGTCCTTCCTGTCGGTCGATCCTTGTTGGTTCCAGAGATGACCCTTCAATGCACCCTTCTTGTTTCTGCCCCTCTGTGTTAGCTCTCTATACCCTGAGCCCTTTTCGTACATACTCACTCCACCCAAGATCACTGTTGGTTCCAGATTTCAACATGGTCTACCAGATGTCTTCCGTCTGGCGTCCTTCTCTCGCATGTGAGCGTGTGCTTCTTTGACCATCTTCTTCGTCCTTCTTCGCCTTTCCCCTTCGCCCTGTCTCTCTCTCCTCTAGCCAAGAGTTCGGTTGATCCAAGACATACTGCCCCCAATCCCACCCA
>JAWQUT010000389.1:359382-380251 GCA_033807755.1 Ellobium chinense
GAGAGAGAGAGAGAGAGAGAGAGAGAGAGAGAGAGAGAGACGGAGATAGAGAAAGAGGGAGAGCTAGACGTGGGTTACTAAGCTTGTGTTTAATTTATCGAAGAGTTAGAGATAATGTTTTGAAGAGGATGAAATCAGGAAGCGTCGCTGACACTGTTCTCACGATATTAGCCATAGTGTGTGTCTGTGTGTGTGTGTGAGAGAGAGAGAGAGAGAGAGAGAGAGAGAGAGAGAGAGTGTGTGAGAGAGAGAGAGAGAGAGAGAGAGCGAGAGAGAGTTACAAGGAAGACTTTTTACATATAACAGTACATCTTACGTTAATCCCGTATCATACGTTACCCTCCCCCACTCCCCCCACCCCACCATTTTCCTCTCACGGATCATCTCAATCCTCAGGTCCACCTTAACAAGTCTCTGCCGATTTGTGCCCCATTTCAATCTGCCAGTCGGTCTAGAATCTTCTCTGTTTCGTTTACCATTTAGTTTTCCAGTTGTTACCAGGGACCAGTGGCCGTATGCAGAATCCTTACGTTAATTAACGCACTGTGGTAACCACGGGAAACTCCCAAAACATTAGTAGTGTTCACCGTGGTTAACGCAATACGTTAACCAAGGTATGGATTATGCATTCGGTCACAGATACTCTTTTTCATCATGAGGAATATGAGAGGAGTGACGAAATCTGATTTCTTCCTGTTAAAGCTTCTGACAAAAATTGCAGTCACCTCAGTGAAACCATTATTTATATTCTACCATAAAAAGACTAGACACAAGCTTAGTCATTACATGTCCAATGACTTTTACTTGTCTTCTCCCCACTGTGATTAGTACTTTTCTTTCAAGATTTGCTTCTTTTCAAGACCTGTGGCCATGCACAATATGCATAATCCTTACGATAATTAACGTCTTGCGTTAACTACAATGAACACTGCTAATGTTTTGGGAGTTTCCCATGGTTACAGCAGTGCCTTAACTAATGTAAGGATTATGAATACGGCCACTGTATTTTTGTTTTTTTGAGTTTTTTACCCAACTATGATGTTTTGCGCATTTTTCTTAGGAACAACGTTACAATTGGCTATTGTTTATGAAAGCCCCTGACTAAATCTTTCTTCTGTCCAACTCAAGATCCTTTCAAGTCCTTCTTCTCTCCACCCTCCATCCTTCCTCCTCTTCCCCCCTTTTCCCCAAGGGACTTGGCTCACCCCGTCACGTGTCACCGTGGCCGTGTCACGTCGACGTTATAAACGATGCTAGACAGTAATGGGACACATCAGGGCCGCATGACATGAAAGCTCCCTCAAGACACTTGCCATCCTTCTCCACCTCCGCGCCGGGAAATTAATTCTGACTTTTTGGTCCGTTTCTGAAGACTCTGATTACAGCCAGTTCGGAATTTTATATTACCTACGGTCGATTACACTTAAGGGGAGGTAACCTATTACCCTCTTCTACAGATTGTAATGTACATAACATGGTGTGCAACTTACCTGCATGAGTGCATTGGATTTCTATGCAAAACTGCACACCAAAGTGCTGAATGGTGCATTCTTTTTCTCAAGGATTTTGACCCAAGGGCAATAACTGGTATTTGCGATGGCTCTGGTTTTTTTTTAACCAGATTTTACTCATATCTCATAAATATACTTATGCATAATCCTACTGATGCTTTTTCGGATTTTCAGTCTTGTTGCACAATTATGAGGAACTAGCAACACATTTTAAAGTAAACTGAGGTAATATTATATCTAGCCAAGAGTCGGCTGTATAAGCGTCTTACGATTAAGTGGAGTAGACCGTCTTGATAAGGTAACCCTTGCCTACGAAAGCTTTGTGGAAGTTTGGCATTCGTCAGTTCTTAAAATCTTAAGACGTTGTATTTTTTTTTTTTTAAAGCGAGAGGATCTTGTGGATAAAAATCTGAAACAGCATTTTACTAGGCGGAAGAGGAAGTGTGTTTAAGGTCGTTGATAATTGGAGCCGATGGTTAAAGTTCAGTTTGTGGTTGTTGCTTGGTAGGACCGACTGCATGTGTCTGTCACTCGTTTTTTTACTCTTCTCACTTTCTTTTTGTTTGTTCGCTTGTTTGCTTTTCTTTTTCATGCTGACTCGTAAGAGTTGTCACTGTCAGCAGTTCACAGACAAATTGGGTGAAATGTTACAAAGGCGGTGAGGAACTGCAGTTCTTGGAGATGGCGTGATGGGAATGGGGGGGGAGGGCTGGAATGATTTTACTCAAGCCACGATGGAAGGTAAAGCACTGATGAATCTAGGCAATTGTCTACAGCAGGATGATCATGTACCAGAAGAACAACAACAGTAGCAGCGACAACACTACTACCACCATCACAACCACCACCACCACCACTACCATCACCACCATTACCACCACCACCACCAACAACAACAACAAAGCACCATATAACTACTGAAACACAGCGAAGTTATCACAACTCTTTGTGCCTTGATCACACATAGTAAGCCCCCAAACCTATGTATGTATATGTATATATCACCACCACCACTATCACCACCACCACTATCACCACCGTTATCATCATCATCATCATCATCATCATCTACAGCAGCAACAGCAGCAGGAAGAACAACATCATCACCAACAACAACAACAGCGGCAGCAGCAGCTGCAGCAATAACGACAACAACAACAACAACAGCCGAGCAGTACTAAACACTTTAAAGCATACATTAACAAATATAATGGCGAATTCTCTATACCTCTAGTCTACCCCCCNNCCCCCCCAAATCACAACTTCCAACCTCAGCGCTTTCCATCATCCTTCATCGCGCTTAAAAACCCCGGGCTACAACGAGGACAGTTGTATTACATAATAGACATAATAGATAAAGTGCTTCTCTAATCCAGCCCATTAGCCTCGCCCTGGAGGGGGGAGTGATTTGAAAAGATCCGAAACAATTAGGAGCTATTAAGGCCCGTAACCCTGGAAAGCCCTCAAAGCCTATCCATAATCACCTCGTGACAGATCTTGTAATCCACATACGTATTGGATGATGGATGCAGTCGAAGGGTCCCGTGGAGAGGGGGAGAGAACTCTCTTCGGGAGTGTGCTGAGTTGCGTCTCTTTTGTTGTCTTAAGTAGGGTACGTCTTTTGATTCTTTCTCTTTTTCTTTCCTCTCTTTTCCCTGTCACTATCATCATCATCATCATCATCATCATCATCATCATCATCATCATCACGATGATCATGATGAAGGCGACGACCACCATCACCAAAGAACAATGCATCGCCATCATCGTCATCATCAATCTTCCCTTCAAGAAATTCTCTTAACGTGTTGTGACGACTTTGTGCCTTCTCCCATTTATCTCTCGTTAATCATTATCATCATCATCATCATCATCACCATTATCATTTTCAAAAATACAAAACACTCTCAGTACTTCACCACCATTATCATCATCATCATCATCATCGCCACCACCACCATCATCATATCACCATCATTATCATCGTCATCATCATCATCACCATCACCATCACCACCATCACCACCAACATCACCATCTTCTTTTACCGTGGACTGAGCTCCTATCCGTCTATATTTTTTGTCTTTCACCGACCGCAGTATTAAAGTGTGACCAGAACTTATGACTTGTTATACCCTCATGTGTCTGCTTTTCCTCATTTTCTTTTAGTCAGGGAGTTTTCGTTTCTCCCTTTAAGACCCAGTCTCCTCCAAGGCATGGAGTGTCCTAGCTTGCCCCTGCTCTCCTTTTATACCCCTTGCGGGTCTTCATGAGAAGGATGCGAGTAAACGGCCGTGTTTGTTTCCGACCTGTATTGTTAACAAAAGTATTGATTTTTTGAGCGAATAGTTGTGACTTAACGGATAATGGGACAAGTTGAATAAGCTGTATTCGATCCTGCCCCCAAAAAATTAGATAAAACAAATCTGTTGCCCTACATCAGAGACAAATTCAATAACTGCTTTATTGGTTTTTCAAACGATTTTGAAAAGTTATCTCCCTTGCAGACGGGAGATAAATTTTGTTCCGTTGTTAAGGGGGTTAAGTCCCTTGTGGTCTTGAAAAGCGAAGGTGCAGGAAATAGAAGCTAATACATTCATTAAATTGACATTGCCGAGCTTCGATTATTATCACCTGTCATCAGCGGTCACTTGGCTATTGCGGACAGATGTTTGCAGAGAATTATCTAAACATATCCTTGATATAACGGTTAACTGCATGAAATGGCCACACAGCCAAGATCTATGTGGGAGGCAAAGATAATTATTAAGATTGACCGTTTTGGAGATCTGTTAAATAGATATTGGAATTTTAGTTTAACACATAATCCCTCAGGCTTTAGTTCCGCTGTGGGATCTGTGTACATACATAGGAGCTTATTCAGTAATTGATGAATACCGAGGTTAGAATTGCATGCTATTAAGAGCACTGTACTCTACTAGCAGATCGTGTCACACATTGACTACATGCATTTCTTCTTTAACCCTGTAAGTCTTAAGAGTAGTAATGTTACTACAGTGACACGGCCGGTTCTTTTAGATGTTTTGAATAAATCTTTTCAATATAACTTTGATACTGTCTGTATAGACTATTTATTGTTATGTAGTAATATGCGCCATTCTACTCTGGTTCTTCGAGGAGTCCTGTCTACATATCACTTGTTATGGAAACACCAAGCTTACGTGCCACATATGGCACAGTGGGTTTTTGAGGGTTAATAGACGTAGCTGTTCTGCCTCACTTTCACAATTTATTAATACTGTAGTTTATGTACGTGTCCTGACTGGTTTTGAGAAAAGAGAAGATGTAAAACAACAACAACAACAACAACAACAACAACAACAACAACAACAGCAACAACAACGGCAAAAAATGGCAGCATCAACAGCAACACCATTAATTATTTAATACAACAGCAAGAATAGAAGCAGCAGCAGCAGCAACAACAACAACAACAACAACAACAACAACAACAACAACAACGACAACAACAACAACAACAACATTTAGCCCAGACTACCCCCAATCTCCATATTATTATGTCTGTAGAATCTATCTATAAGAACCGATCAAATTGGCATGAAAATGAGCTGAATCCTTCAACTATGTTGCCTAAAAGAGAGATAATACTAGTTTTGAGAGAGGAGGTGGGGATGGAGGCAAGATATATGCAGATAATTACATGTAGACCATTTCCATTTTGTCAAATTTTGATTTCTGACCCTTTTTAGCTGTCAACTCCTCATTTAGTGAATTCTAACATTTGACTACAGTAGAATCTTGACCTTCACGTGCTCCAATTCCTTCCCGACTCGCTGCAAAGTCCCAGTCCCTTGTTCTGTATTTCTGTATAAATTCTCCTCCACAAACTCGACTTCCTCGCGAACTGGAATTTCTGAGCTGATCCCTGCAGGTCGAGTTTGTGAGGTTCTGCTGTATGTGCATAATTTCCTTGTTGACCCAGGCTGTTGGCGCCAGATTTTCCAGGAGTGCACCCGATGGCTCCAGCAGCAGTGTGTTCGTAGACGTTCTAGATTGTTTTTGTCTTGTCAGCCTTCTGCATGTGACACCAGTAACAAAAACAAGGATTGGAAACACACCAAGGGCGATAGACCTTTGCGACTTTTACGTGTAGCAATGCAAAGCTAAATACGAGAAATGGACGATTTGGAACGGAATTTAGTCTGGTATTCGAATGAATGTGCCTGCGCCGTACTGGCATTATTGGAGTGAAAAGTTGTATTCGATTTCGACTACGAAAGTTACTAAGATTTGAACCAGTAATTTGTGTTAAGAATTTCACTTTATTTATATTGGCGTATCTTGTAAATAGTCTACAGAGCGAAACTTAAATGTAGACAAAATAGTTCTATTGGTTTAAGCTCACTTTGTCCTCTCTATGTTGGGCCCAGTGCATAGATAATTATCATGACCTTAAGATACTGTTACATGTGTTTGTGGCAATACCCAGAGACATTCCCACCCTGTGCTTGGTTCAGCATTAAGGACAGGGTTAGGGAAACGAAAGCACAGTTGAGAGAGGATTGGACACTGTAGGCTTAACAAGCATCTACATATAAGACAGGCATGAGCAGCTCAGCTGTCTGCCAGTGCCAGCAAGCAGACAAAACATCACAGTAGGCCTATGTCTTGCAGGACTACCTTCTCTTGGCAGGACTACCTTCTCCTGGCAGGACCACCTTCTCCTTGCAGGACTACCTTCTCCTGGCAGGACTACCTTCTCCTGGCAGAACTACCTTCTCCTGGCAGAACTACCTTCTCTTGGCAGGACTACTTTCTCCTGGCAGGACTACCTTCTCCTGGCAGAACTACCTTCTCCTGGCAGAACTACCTTCCCCTTGCAGGACTACCTTCTCCTGGCAGGACTACCTTCTCCTGGCAGGACCACCTTCTCCTGGCAGAACTACCTTCTCTTGGCAGGACTTCCTTCTCCTGGCAGGACTACCTTCCACTGGCAGAACGACCTTCTCCTGGCAGGTCTACCTTCTCCTGGCAGGACTACCTTCTCCTGGCAGGACTACCTTCTCCTGGCAGGACTACCTTCNAATTTTGATTTCTGACCCTTTTTAGCTGTCAACTCCTCATTTAGTGAATTCTAACATTTGACTACAGTAGAATCTTGACCTTCACGTGCTCCAATTCCTTCCCGACTCGCTGCAAAGTCCCAGTCCCTTGTTCTGTATTTCTGTATAAATTCTCCTCCACAAACTCGACTTCCTCGCGAACTGGAATTTCTGAGCTGATCCCTGCAGGTCGAGTTTGTGAGGTTCTGCTGTATGTGCATAATTTCCTTGTTGACCCAGGCTGTTGGCGCCAGATTTTCCAGGAGTGCACCCGATGGCTCCAGCAGCAGTGTGTTCGTAGACGTTCTAGATTGTTTTTGTCTTGTCAGCCTTCTGCATGTGACACCAGTAACAAAAACAAGGATTGGAAACACACCAAGGGCGATAGACCTTTGCGACTGTTACGTGTAGCAATGCAAAGCTAAATACGAGAAATGGGACGATTTGGAACGGAATTTAGTCTGGTATTCGAATGCATGTGCGTGCGCCGTACTGGCATTGTTGGCGTGAAAAGTTGTATTCGATTTCGACTGCGAAAGTTACTAAGATTTTGAACCAGTAACTTGTGTTAAGAGTGTCACTTTATTTATATTAGCGTATCATGCTCACTTTGTCCTCTTAATGTTGGGCCCAGTGCATAGATAATTATCATGACCTTAAGATACTGTTACATGTGTTTGTGGCAATATCCAGAGACATTCCCACCCTGTGCTTGGTTCAGCATTAAGGACAGGGTTAGGAAAACGAAAGCACAGTTGAAAGAGGACTCGACTCTGTAGGCTCAACAAGCATCTACATATAAGATAGGCATAAGCAGCTCAGCTGTCTGTCAGTGTCAGCAAGCAGAGCAAACATCACAGTATGTCTTGCAGGACTACCTTCTCCTGGCAGGACTACCTTCTCCTGGCAGGACCACCTTCTCCTAGCAGGACTACCTTCTCCTAGCAGAACCACCTTCTCCTGGCAGGACTACCTTCTCCTGGCAGGACTACCTTCTCCTGGCAGGACTGCCTTCTCCTGGCAGGACTACCTTCTCCTGGCAGAACTAAGAAACGGTTATGACCATTGCTGGTTGACTATGAGACGGAACTATGGGGATACTGGCACTGCGCAGATCTGCAACTGACCATCCAGTTATTGGCCTACCGCGGTCTGCTAGCATGACCAGGGAACACTGCTGCTGAAGAAGAAGAAGAAGAGGAAGAAGAAGAAGAAGAAGAAGAAGAAGAAGAAGAAAAGAGAGGTCTTAGGCAATGATAGTGATAATGGCTGTAGACTGGAAAAATGTACTTTTTCTTGCCTGGCCCTATCTGCCGTACGCCTGCCTCTAACTCTAACCCAAGCACTAAGTGAAAAGAGTCCCTGGAGTAAGACCCTATCCGGAACAATAGTCCAAAAGGAAATCGAATTTCACAGAAAAGTATTCGAGTATGCAAGTCAAATGGAACGCCTTTCGGCACAACACTAGTCTAGTACTGGCGGGAGGAGATGTAAACAAAGCTACTGGGCCGGAAAATATGCGGTCTACGTAGTGCACACCTGTGCATGCGCTTGCCTTGACAAAAAAACCTGCGCGACCTGCCAGTGCGGATTAATGTCGCAAGCCAAACTTATATAATGCGCGCAGTTTGGTCTGAGGGTGTTCTTATTGTTTTGGCAGTCACTAGTCGATGCAAGATCTGATTACTTCTGAAATCGAATCTCAGTACTAACCGACTCATTGTTTGATTAAGTTTTGCCTACTTTAAACTTAGATCTATGGTTTTGTATTTAGATCACACCGAGGAGTTTAGGCAGTTGCACATGTAGAGTATTTATTTTCGTTACAGACAACCATGAGAATCTGTGTTATTTGTTTTCATTTCTCGTGTCATGCACATGTGAGACTTTTTTATGTGTCTGATATACCTGAGGTAGAAAGGGTCGCAACTCTGCTATCGTTTATATAGAAAACGGAAACACGTGCGGTTGATTAAAAACGTTAAGCACCCGAGCCGACGGACACGATTCAAACTTCGGATAAAACATTTAATCACCTCATGCAGGCAGATATTTAGCGTTTCTTACCGTCTGCAGATTTGTCGTGGAATTGGATTTTATGTTTCAAAGGTTCTCCTGTTTCTAGAACAAGCGAAAATGGACGAATTGATAACCATGATATATGTACGTCCGTTCTAAAAATGTTTGGAGGCCGGCCGATCTCGGCCTGTCTGGAATTCCCCATCTCTAACCATATCTGTTAAAGACGTTTTGGCACCCTCATTTGCTAATGGCACCGGAGGTGACACTTCCCATTTGAAAGTGACATCCGGGCATCGGATGATACAAATGGAATGGCCAATGGACCAGGACAAGAAGAAAAAAGATAAATGTGTTAAAAAAAAAACACCAAAAAGGATGGTGTTGAGGAAGCCAGTGCCAGTTGTAGCATTATGGCACCAGTGAAATGTCACCTCGTGCCATATCATTGTCGTGTCAGTGTGTGGCACTCGAGAGATCGTTATATCTGAGTGGTGTGAAGGGGGGAGGGAGGGGGTGGGGTGTGAGAAAAGCTTTGCTAATTTCGTGTTGGATCCACAGTGGCAGGGTGCTGAGCTGTTTTAAGCTTCAGAGGTGCCACAGTTGAAAGGAGTAATAATATTTCTGTGTGAAAATGCTCAGCGGGCTTTTCATAACAGATCTGCAGCCGGCGTACGTAATAGAATTAAGCCATTAAATCCAAGTCTTACATGGTGTATTCATTACCAAATGTTGAACTCTTCTGAGAAATTTCCTTTGTTTACGTGAACTTTACCACTCAGCCACTGCCTGTTAGCTACCCCTTCGCAAATCCATACCTTTAACCTTAGAGTAACATTGTGAAATAACTGGGCAGTTGTAGGCATGTGACATCTATATTAATAAAACGCTTCAGCCAAATTTGTGTCACAGATTTCTTGAGAACTACGTAACGTAAAAACATGCGGTTTTCACCTAAATTAGTAGAAAAATACAAAACGGTAACTATACACATCAGTCCCCTTTTATTTTTTTTTACCCCTTTACAAAAAAAAAGTATGTGTATAGCAACGAAATACAATCTCCGATAGATCTTTTCAATCCCCCCGATTCGCCAATTGTCCAACTTTTTCACGGAGTCTAATGCATTCGTCTATGATGCCTTTCGGTGTGCTAGGTATTCTTTCGCCGCTGGTGCGTTGCCTGCCTGCCCATTTGTAAAATGGGGTGTTAGTCTTGTCTTGTTATAATATCGTCACAGTTATAGGCCGTTCGCCTATTTCATTTGAGTGAGTTTAGCAGGAGAGGAAAAAAAAAACAAAACTATCAGACAACGCAAGAAAGTAAAGTTAATCTCAAGCTTTGGGTCTGTCTTTTTACTAATGCTAATGACTTTGTGGCTTCCTTTTGTCTTGACGTTTGATGGATATATTGCGTTGTAGCAAGCACAAAAATAGCTCAGTTCGCAAATTGTCTGTCTTTGAGATAGGCAATCTGCCTATGATTGGCGATACGTATCAAGACATCGAGTTCAGAAGGTTAATCGCAACTAAACAGGAGTGTGTACAGAGTTTTGCGATTAAGCAGAGCATGAGATGCGAGAAGAGGTGTTTGTTCTTAGCTTGTTTACGATCACACCTGAGTGTTCTTTTAATCACGTGATGCCAGGGGTGACCTGGGTATGCGTAGTCTAATTTTAGTTACAACCACAGTGTTCCTGTAGTCTTAAGCCAGTACGTAAAATATTGTAGAAAATTTCATGAGTACCGCGATTGTACTAAAAGTGTGTCCTATCAATTGCGATTAAAAAAAAAAAAAAGCACTATATGAGTCAGACAAGTATCTTTTCTTTTCACATTCAGAGGTTTTCATAGGCAGTATGAAGTCACGTAAAACTGACTATTTCGAAAGGTTTGCAGCTGCGGTTCACAGAATGCTGATGAAGGCAGCATAGAAACCATGTTAGTTTCTTAAACTATTTCTTGGATATTTTACATTAAGAATAACGAATGTGTCTCTCATTTTTATCACTCTCATCAACTTACCGATACGACACGTCCGGTATTTTGATATCAGTTGTTGGAATCAGGGTGGATCTGCAAGAATTTCGCCGCACACAGCGCTCGGGGAAGATACTTTGACACGTGAAAGTGATTTGATGCCAGTAGCCTATCTGTGACAGTGACAGACGAATGACTAGTTGTAACATTTCACTCCGTGACAGATAGATAGATATATACATGCAGTCTAATTTGGGCAGTGAAAGGCATGCAGTTATTTAAAGAAATTACTTACGGTGACATGCGCTTAGCAGGTTATGGGGTATGGTATCGTATTCGTAAGTTTAATATCGTTCTAATAAGTATTGTGTCATATTATTGCTTGTAATATTGTATTCGTAGTGAAGAAATGGAATTAGGGATTTTCTGCTATCAAAAAAGAAAAAAAAGTGTACAGATATGTGGTGTTCAGTGGTGAAGAGCTCCAGCTGAGCTGATGATCAGTAACCCTCTAGTGCCCAGCCCTATTTACAATGGCACAAAAAGTCCGAGCTTCAGTTTTTGAATCACTTCTGGATCCACCATGCTGGAACAAGCATCAAAATGATGAAAATATTAATAATAATAATAATAATAATAATAATAATAATAATAATAATAATAATAATAATAATGCGGTTTATAAGTCTCATATCCAGGCTAATGCCCGCTCATGCGACTTCACACTATTATGGTGGGGTGATGATCTTGTTTGCTTTTTCTTTGTTCCACGAAATGTATCAGATCTGATACGCTGGGCACTAGAGGGGTAAGGTGACTGTCCAGCTAGAATTGGTCGCTGTAGCGCAAGAGTGGATCACCCCAGATTTGCTGTGTTTTGAGAAATTGAGGGATGAAGTTTATGTTGCCATTGAGTTATAAAGACTTGTAAAAGAGAATAGTTGGTGTTGGAAGTCCCCACAAGCCAAAAATAACAATTTAATTGATATTCATAGCAAAATTGAGTCAGTATCTATTTTATTTAACCCTTTACCAACAAAATCGCAAAAATCTGGGATGATCCACTCTCTCTTTACGGCGATAAATTTGAACTACGTTTTTTGAAGTTTTTGAATCATGGAAATCGGAGACGGTTTTTACCCTTTCAGGCATTCACGAGAAAATGAACTTTTTACGCATTTTTGGTTTTCTTTAAAAAATTTCTCCAGAACAAGTCATGTAATCAGTGAACATTGATACTTTATATGTATTCTCCACGGGGTTTTTGTTGGTTTTTTTTTGTTTTTTTGTTTGTTTGTTTGTTTGTTTGTTTGTTAGCAACACACTGACACCATTGGCTTTGTTTCACATGAGCACACACAGTTATAAACAACGCTTTTTTTTCTGCCTTTAAAGGCATTTGTGGGTGTCTAAGTTACTCATAAACTTAATTGTGAGGATGGATGGAAGGCAGTCGTGGGGCTGAAAAGGACCCATTCTTTTAATTTACAAACGGTTTAGCCATTTATCAAATGAAAGGAAGGAGGAGAGCACAGGGAAGTGGAAGAAGGCGGAAAGAAGAAGAAAAACAGCAACAACAAAAGCAGTATCAATAATAACAATGCAACAGTAATGAACGATTACAGCAAAGAAAACCTCCTGGAATATGATGATCAAGAAAAATAACGGATCATTTGAAACGTTGTTCCTGATCTTAGAGAACACAAAAAACGCGTACAACAAAAACAGGAGAAAGTTGAAGGAACAATGTTGAGATTTGTCAGATAATGCTTTTTGTTTCAGAGGCTTTGTGTTGATGTCATGTTCCAGAGCGTCAGTGCAGATTCAAGGAGGCTGAACGAGGGCCGGAAGCCAAAGAGTTTAGTAGATTAGGCCCTATCATTTTTAGTCTCAGTCAGATCGCNGCCGCTGTCCAGGCAAAATTGATAGGAAAATTCTACTAAAAAACGTTAACAGTAACCATGGGGGTCTAATATAGCCGTAATCGTGCTGACACGCCGTAAAACACAAACTCACTCACTCACTCACATGAGCAAACACAGTTATAAACAAGAAGCGCTTTTTTTCCTGCCATCAAAGGCATTTGTGGGTGTCTAAGTTACTCATAAACGTCGTTGTGAGGATGGATGGAAGGCAGTCGTGGGGCTGAAAAGAAACCATTCTTTTAATTTACAAACGGTCTAGCGATTTATCAAATGAAAGGAAGGAGGAGAGCACATGGAAGTGGAAGAAGGCGGAAAGAAGAAGAAAAACAACAACAACAAAAGCAGTATCAATAATAACAATGAAACAGTAATGAACGATTACAGCAAAGAAAACTCCTGGAATATGATGATCAAGAAAAATAATGGGTCATTTGAAACGTTGTTCCTGATCTTAGAGAACACAAAAACGCGTACAACAAAAACAGGAGAAAGTTGAAGGAACAATGTTGAGATTTGTCAGATAATGCTTTTTGTTTCAGAGGCTTTGTGTTGATGTCATGTTCCAGAGCGTCAGTGCAGACTCAAGGAGGCTGAACGAGGGCCGGAAGCCAAAGAGTTTAGTAGATTAGGCCCTATCATTTTTAGTCTCAGTCAGATCGCAGTCGTGTGTACTTCGTTTAATGGCAATCACGATAATCGCAACTTTCGCATACTTAATTGCAGCATTTCCCACAGCATTTCCCACACAACAGAAATTTACATTTTCTACATATACTTCTGTAGTAAAGTCAGTGGATAATCGCAGCATCTGTTAAAGGCAACTTTTTTAAAGTTTCAGAGGCGTTTCGATATGGGGAGTTCACTGAGTGAAGACAGGATTTTATTGGGATGAAGCGGGAAGAGATGGAGAGAGCGAGAGATTAAGGTGGGAGAGAGGACAAAGGAGAAGCAGAGAAATAAAAAGTAGACAGAAAGATAGAGAGAGAGAGAAAGAGAGAGAGAGAGAGAGAGAGAGAGAGAGAGAGAGAGATGCTCTGGACATGGGTGATAGCACAAGAGGTATAAAGATGGGCGAGTTCATAGATTCTGAAATCTATTCGATTCCAAGTATCTTAGATCCGGGAATCGGGAGAATATAGAAAAGAGAAAGAAAACGATATAGTTTTAGGGGAGGACAAAAAACAAGAAGAAAAAGAAGTAAAATAAGAGACAGAGAACAAGGGATAGCAGAATCTAGTAGATCTCAGTGATTCATTGTATTTGAGATAGGAATGAAAATAAATCGTTCTCTCTCGAATGAAAACGAAACGCTCTTTCTCGTTCCTCTTGCGCGTCGTGCATGCAGCGCACTGATGTGCACATAAATTGGACGCGTAATGAACGCTCCTGAGCGATTACCCGATGGCGTGATAACTACTTAATAAACTGCCTTGTTTTCCGTTCAAGAAGCAAAATAGGAACGAAATTCGAGCGCGTAACTAACCGGCTTTTCTTTCTTAATCCTGACAGTTCGGTTTGATCATTGTTATTACCCTGCGGTTTTTAACGGCATAGCGTGTCGTGAGGGGGACGGACACACAAAAAAAAAAACACCGAAAAAGAGTGGGTATGGATAGAATTGAAAATTGAAATGAGCCAAGGAGAGAATTGAAATGGGGCATCTGCCTTGCAGTCAGTGAGGTAGATTTGTAGATTTAAGTCGCGTACAAGACCGATATTTCAAGTCAAGCCAAGCGTAAGACTCGATGTACTTAGCATTTTTGAGATTTTGCTATTAAAGTTTCTATACAGACTAGTCGGCAGCAAAAAAAAAACAACAAAAACCCAAATCTACAGAGGCACTAATAGCTGTTTCCCTTATGTTGTGAAACGCCCTTATCGGCAGAAGACTTATATTCTCAAAGCACAAAGCAAAACGCGGTTTGCAAACATGGCTGTTTGTAGAAAAAACCCATGTGATTCATATGGAAACATAATATAGTCTGGTCCAGATATGCAAAAATAGTTCATAATAGGGAGTCTCTCTGAGTGACGTCACTTATAGGGATAGTGCTTCTGTAGACTTTTGTTTATTCTCGGGCCTCAGTATAACCCATAAAAAAAAAATTGCTTAAGTCCTCTTTTCCTTCCACACCCAAGAAAACACTTTACAGTGGGTCCTACTTGAGGAGTTTGAAATTCCCTCTCGTCTCTTTACATTTTCAGGGACCCTCTGCGTCCTCCTCGAAACTTTACGAGTACAAATTAGCGACGCATATGATTGGATAATTACATAGCAGCTTCATGAAGTGAACTGGTTGCCTGTCGAAATGTCCATTCTTTCAGCTTTTCACATATGAAACTCTTCCCATGCAGTCGTTGACAAGGCCTCCTACTGCGCCATGAGGGTTTTTCATAAATGGCGGCTTTGTGTAGGTTCCTCTAAGCCCCATCCTCCGTGTACGCAGTTCCGGTTATAGCCTTCGATGGGCGTATCTCACTCCCAGCCATAATCGAATACTTTATTGAGGTAAAAAAAAAATGAGAATAAACGGGACAAATTATTCTGATTTACCGAATGTATTGCTTCCGACAATAATGATTATAATTAATTAATCTGTAGAATCGCAGACATCTGTTATGAACGCAAGGAGCTCTTGAAGTGCGTTTTCATGGATTATTATGAAAACATGACAACATGTACACGACAAATTAATACTGTGTGTTTTTAGCCACGTCCAGCAGTAAACTTAATCTCAAGCATTACAAGCCAAATCGATACTCATGCATATATTCATATTAGCTGCACAAGAAGTGCACATGATAATTATTGCTCGATTATTTTAATATCGATTACTCATAACACCATTTATCAGTGCTCGATGTCGCCCTGCGGAGCCGGCAGACACAGACAAGGAATCAAGAGATCTCGTCTGTCACTCGTAGATGGCGGATTAGCCGTATTAAAAAGACAGACCTGACCGGCAGGCATGAAACGAACAACACAAACGGTGTGTGGTGGAGGACAGAGTGACATGCGGAACTGGCAAGTGTATTGTTGCGAGATGGCAGAAATTCTCAGATGTGTCGCCAGCTCAACTTAGAGAGAGAGAGAGTGAGAGAGAGAGAGAGAGAGAGAGAGAGAGAGAGAGAGAGGATTTTTCCCCCATTTTATTTCGATTAAGAAGGATTGGGAAGTGGAAGGGAGAGAATAAAGGGATAGGGAAATGTGGAGAAAGCTCAGGTTTGATGTTATGTGGGAGGTAACTCTGAGAGAGAGAGAGAGAGAGAGAGAGAGAGAGAGAGAGAGAGAGAGAGAATGATAATTTGAATTTATATTCTTCAAACCGTTACTTTGAAACTCGTGACAAGACAGTTCACACTGTATTTGACGGTTGTAATTTAAGTGCAACGTTATCATACATTGGACTCCTGATATTGAATAACTATTGAGGAAAGATAATTATTATGCTGTCACTTAAATGACAGACATCATCATACAGACAGACAGACAGACAGATAGACAGGCAAACCGACACAGACAGAGAGAGAGTGAGAGAGACATAGAGAGATAATTTGAATTTATTTTTGTTTTTCTACAACGTTACTTGGGAATGTATCACAGGGCTGTTCATACTACTTTTTATCCCGATTTTAAGTGTCTATGTTTTGTTGATATGAAAGCCAGTAATGAAATATGCTATCTCTTGTATGAGAGAGAGAGAGAGAGAGAGAGAGAGAGAGAGAGAGAGAGAGAGAGCAAGACAGACAGACAGACAGACAGACAGACAGACAGACAGGCACAGAACGGTTCCTAGACTCGTTCATAAAGACGGAAGCGGAAGTCCGATGCAAAGATGGCGGCATGCATCATATCGACAGACGCTCCCAGTCTATGCGAGAAAAGCTGAAATCACCTCTAGCCATGACAGCGGCATACCAGGACATGATCGCAATGACATTGCATTTAGATCTGTCAGAAGATAATATGAGGGAAGACAGAAATGACATAAGATTCAGGCAAGGGGGAAAATATGAGTGATGAAGGGAAGAAATATGGATGGAAAAGAGCTGGGTGTGAATATAGCGGAACTGAGGAGTTGGGTGTATAGGAATAGGCCGATAGAAGTTTAGCTGGTTCCTATACCAAGGGCAGGTGTAATACGTTCTAGGCTGGTTCCAACAAAGGAAGAGTAAGAGAATGTCTCGACTTTCATTGTGCATAACCGTAGAAGATGAAAACTGTCGATCTGTGAGACTTAAAGGCATGCAAAGTTTAGAAAATACTTTTAGAGTTTCTGGCGAAACACCACGAACTGTCATCCAAATTGTTTTACTGCGTCGTCATCATTCGCATCGTCATATTTCTTTTTTATGTCTTATCATAATCGTTATGGCCGCTATTGCCACTTTATCCTTCATCATTTCTACTACCACCAGCACCAGCACCACCACCACCACCACCATCACCATCATCATCGTAATCATCAACGTCATCATCATCATCATCATCATTATTTGCAAAACATTTATCCGCACTGGATCTAAATAAGTAAAGCAAGAAAACTATAACAATTTAACAAATTTAATGCACAAATTTTCGGACTGGCATCCTTCTTCATCATCATCATCATCATCATCATTATAGTCATGCACAATTGGATATACATTTTTAAAAAGTAAGCCATAAGAATCTAATGCATTAGATCGTCATCATCATCGTCATCATCGGCATCATCATCATCATTCTATCATCCTCATCATGTCATTCCATAGGCAGTTGCAACGTAGCATCTTATTTCACTGATATCATAATTTTGTACAATAGTTTATAATAGTCAACTGTCTTTGGTCAGTCGGATTGTCACTAGGCATGGTTCTGTTGATGTTTGGCCATTCTGACAAAGCGTAGACAAAGTTCTTAAGTGATGTAGTCTTTCAGCGTTTGGTATGTGATATTTTCTGAAAATTTTCCGGCTAAACGGAAATCATGGATAAGCACTTCACTGTCTTAGTTTCACTATTTTCATCTTATTAGATCATAGTCGCTATTTACTTGTTCAACTAAGAACGTCTATCACAAAATTTAACTGTCGTTCATATTTTTATATTCCTTCATGTTGTTGTACTCATTTTTTTTTCTTTCTCCTTTCTTTCCAGAACTGATTCCGATGGACCTGTGGGCCGGGGGTTTAAATTTATCATAACAGCATTTAGTGAAGGTGAGTAACTGGTAATGTGTGTGTCACTTTGTAGCATTGTTTCGCCTGTAAATCATCAGTAAACTGATAGTATGTGGAATACTGTTTAATATAGACATCGGTCGTATTGATCTAGAACATCGTATTTCACATATACAAACGAGTTCAGTTGTCCCTAGGATCAGCATGACTAACGAATAAGGGACAGACCTATGCGTACTATGCTCTTTGTTCCAAGAGATCCCCTATAGCTTATCTGCTACCAGTCTGTTGTTGGTTGACCAATATTTTTCTCACCTGTAATCCTGTGCCTCGTTACTCTGGAGCTACCGATTTTATGCACTGAAGCCTACACAGGGATGTTTATAATACAGCCTGAAAATGTGATTGCTCAACGACCTTACAAGTTTCAGGTTTATTTCCCAGATATTCAATTCAGTTCAATTCAGTTCAATTCAGTTCAATTCAACTCAATTCAGTTCATTTCAGTTCAGTGTTTAATATAGGCCGCTGTGGCCAGTTCCAACATATTTACAGAACATGTACATAATAAGAAGGACACAATATAAGCAAGAAAACACTTTAAAAGTCGCTGCGTACTTTTATTTTGTCGCTGCAACTCTCTCTCCTCTCTCACGCTTTTCCATCTTGCACTCGTAATTAATGAACTGGCTCACAGTTGCCCAATGCATAATTATATACCCTCTTCACCTGAACTTTTTTTTACTTTTCTGTCTTCCTCCCTCCCCTCTCCTCCGTCCCGCTCCCCCCTTCCCCAACTCATATACATATGTATGAACATAAGTATGCCTGTAGAGACGAGAACGGATGATTGAACATTGCACAAACACTGAGATTTTTTGATACTAAATGATTCTGTAAATGTAACGTAAAGAAATGAGAAAACAACGGAGGACATACAGAATCTAGAAACAAAGCACACAGACGTTCAAAACGACCTCCTTCCTATACACACATACTACATTTTTTAAGAGCACATTTTCCGCCAAGATTGTCGATAGTTTACCCCAGTTCAGGACTAAATTAATGGAAACCACTATCGATTTTTTTGTCCCATCCCGGGCTTGTAGCCTGAGGACCACATCTTGTGGCAATTTTAAGATGGCGCAAATTCGTAATGTGGACAGAAGAGGAGTTTTAATGCCTCGGGAAATATGATGTGAACTTTTCTGTACTGTACTTACGTGGGTTGAAAGTGTATGCATAATTTACTGGGGAAAGAGTTTAACTCATTTTAGACCTGTGATGTTTTGATTTTTTTTTTCAAGAGTTATGAGGAGAATTAAAATATATTGGTTTGTTGTTTTTTTTACAAGACTAGGGACATAGGAAGAAATACAAAACTTAATAGGAAACTCTCTTATTCGGAGAGCGAGGCAACAGAAGATCTTCAGAAGAAGATACCTCCCGTCTAACAAGTGTTTCGGCCCTTTGATTTCCTGACACTCTAAAGGGGCTGGACCACACCTGGGTCATAACTCCTGATATCCTTCTGTTGATTTTTGTTTGCGTCTCGGGAGGGATTTGAACCCGCAACTTCCAGTTTCTTAATTCCTTGCTTCATATCATCTCTGCCACCATGAAGCCATAGTGAAAGTTGCATTTTAGGTATATTTAAACTTGCTGTGCAGCATCGAACTGTTCGCTACTAGTCTTTGGGGACAGTACATAAGAAGACAGCATCAGGGCTGAAAATGCTTGGTTTCTCGAATAGAGAAGTAAGAAATATGTGTAATTATATTAGTACTAGTGCTATTATTGGATCATTTAGAGTGTGGAAGAGGAGATTGTTTGTTAAGTAATAGCTATATCTATCTAATTGCTTACTTGATTACATATCATTGGATTGTTCATGGTATTTAAGAAGTCAAGTATCAATAAAGTTCTTGAGATGTGTGTGTGTAACATACTAGTTGTGACGCACAAGTGTGGAGTCCCACATTTCGTATATCAAATATAACTCACAAACTCGAACACCCCCACCAATTCAAAAAATGTGGTCTCGCCCGTGAAATTCAAGTTTCTGAGGTCTCACTGAATGAGGGGGAAAACAGAAACATTGTGTATCATTCAGACTCCCAAGCCCAGGTAATACTATTAGCTTCAAGGGAAACCAGGCTTACCAGATTTCTTTTCGAACGAGAGCCAAACCGCATGCGAAAAAGCGCCAGAAAAGAGCCAATTCATGTCCGGAAAGGGCTTATGGGATCAGAAATTGACATAGACAAGAATTTTACGAAGAGCTCATAAAGTGTTGGTATGTGCGGGTATTATAATTGTCATAAACCTTTCTACACACATTCAAGCAACTTAAGAGGAAATTAGTGTTAAGTGGAAACAGAGATCGAGCCTTGATTTGTGTTCACTTGGCAATTATGACAGAAGTCCGATAACTTGAAATATCAGTTTGAGAGAAGTAAAAGTATTGTTTTTTTTGGTAAGAAATTACTTAATTTCAAACTTAAGTCCGTTGGAGCAAAAAAGAAAAAAAAAAGCCAATTAGTTATTTTGGGAGCCAAAGGCTTTTTAAAGGGGCCAGAAATCTGGTACTTGGCTCCGAAAGAGCCAAGTCTGGCAACCCTGAGGGAAAGCTGGGTTATGGCATTTCATTAAAAATAATGATATGCTCTTGTTTTGAAAGGATCTTGTAACAAAAACAACAAAGAAAAGAGAAATTGAAATCTGTAGGAAAAAATAAATGATGAAGAAATTAGAATGAAGCAAGGAAGGGAAATCTATTTTCAAATCAAGAAAACTAAGGACAAAGAATGAGAAAAAAAAATCTGTAACATAGTTTAGGCTTGAAAGAATTCNGTTGAAAATCCTTAACAAGCTTGTTAACTTGGTAACGAGATAAAGCCTAAACCAAGCTTGCAGGCTTTCACCACGGCGCATCTCCGCTCGTTTTCAAGTTGCGGTGATTCCGTTTAATCGCACTATGCTTAATTGCAATCCCTGTAAAATCACAAGAGCTTTTGGATAAAGAACACTAGTCCCTTAATTGTTCTGTGTAAATGCCATTGCATAATCACACGTCCATCTAAATGTAATGTTTTTGGTACTGTGGAGGAGTTGCGATTAAGCGTTGTTGATTGTACTAGCACTTTTCCAGTTTTCACCAGAGGCCAAAATCTTTTTTAGATATCTTTC
>JAWQUT010000389.1:385256-400502 GCA_033807755.1 Ellobium chinense
GGGGAGGTGGGTTGTCTAGAATGCGCTGCTTCCTAAACCTTTGCAACATCGGTAGTCGACAGCTCTCTAAGACAGAAGTTATAATTCCTTGACATAATATATCCTCACTTCATTATACTTGACACTGTTAGCCAAGAAGGACGAAATAAATGTAGACGTGAGGGAGCGAAAAGGCGTGGGGGTGGGGGGAGGAGAAAGGTGGATCGTTTCCAAGGATTCACTCTCCTGAAGCCTCAGAGGCATCCATGGTTGACATTTCTTCTAGGAGATGAGGTTAATTTCTTCCAGAAGTGGTCCGCACTTTATTACTCGATATTTCACACATGAGAAGGACAAAGTGGAGAAGGAGGGAGGAAAGGGAGGGCAATTATATCTTTGAATTCGCCGCCTCTGAAATCTCTGTAGCGTCCATAATCGACATTTCTTTTACGTGAGTTTGAGTTTGATTTTTGCCAGCAGTGGTCCGCACTACACGATACTTCATACGTGGAAAAGGATGGGGGAGAGAAGAAGAGGAAAGGGAAGGCAATTATTTCTTTGGATTCGCCGCCTCTGAAATCTCTGGTGCAGCGCTCCTGGTCGATAGACCATTCCAGCTCTTGCAGACTGCGAGCAGCTCGACTCTCTCAGCAGGGGCTCCCCACTAGACTGCCCTTCACAGGGACATCTTCAGTTGACGAGGACTTTCTTCAGACTTCCTTGCGACAGCTGCTTCCTGCCCGCCCTTCTGACCCCTGTCTGGCCGTGTGTGTGTGTGTGTGTGTGTGTTTTGGGCATGTGATTAAGATTTTTGTCTGCTTATCAGTTCGTCTGTTGGCTGGGATGTCCATCAATACAGAAAACCATTATCGTCATGCTCGTCCCACACTTGCCTAAATCACATTTTGATGAATTGAGTTGTTGTATCGGGGTATATGTGTACGTGTGTGAAAGAGGTATTCTTGTTATAGAGCAATGACTGAATAGTGAAAATGGATCGGAGCGGTTGAGGGCCGAGTGCACCATAGAATGTGGTGTTTTTTATTTCTATGTGTTCTTTAAGATTTATAGATTGTTATGTACGGAAATGACCGGAAAGGCCTACAAATAAACAAATCTTGAATATTTAATCTACATCAGTATGATCTTCTGTTTATCTTCTCTTTTTTTTTCTATTAAAACAATTGTAGAGATTTGACTTGTTTTATTATTTATCAATTTTACAAGCTATAAATCACATCTGCCGCATTTTTTTTTGCTTTGCGTAACATGTTGAGAGCGCTAAATTTCTTAAAACCTCAAAAATTGACATAGGTGAATGTGGAATGAGCGTGACATTATCTTTTTTTGTTCATGTCCGGGTTTTATTATCCTGCAAATACATCAGTCATAGTATGACCCGCAATTAAACTGGCTTATATGAACCGAATCTAGAAATTTCAAGACGTATTTGTTTTCATTCATCTACACTCGCATGAATATTTCGAAGAAATTTGATATGTTCGTAGAAAGCATGCTGAACACATATTTGTAAATAATGGAAACATGCATGCAGAGTGATGTATGATAATATAGACAGCTAGAGAGATTGTGGCTCTTAGAAAGTGCGTGATCACTTATTAAAATAGCCTAAAAATTGATGGAGCAGTTGTCGTGGTTAAAGCGGCTGCAGCGAGAACGACAGGCCTTTACTTAAACTTCAAATACCAACTTGACAGATCAACATGCACTGGGCTGGCTGACGCCAAAACACGAGACGGGCAAAAAGGGGCAACCACGTCACAGGGCAATTTGTAACACACCTACAACAACCTACGTAAAAAAAACCACCAAAAAACAACAACATAACTCCAGCATTCCAGCTATTTGAGCACTGTGCTACTATCAAAAACAAAAACAAAAAAAAAAGAGCTCTAAATTACCCCCCTTTTGTCCGCCTCATAAACAAGGGCCGTGTAACTCTGATTTTGTTTTCGTGTCGTGGCCGAGAGTTGTCCGCTCTTCCCTGTAATTATCCTGCCAGTTCCAATGCCCCACCTGGCCCTGTCATTAGGGGTCTGACATGACCTGTCATTTTCAGCTTGACAGATTTGTACTGGTCACCGGTAAAATGGGACCTCTGTCTTTGAAAGCCGATGACCTCGCTGATCCTGTCCGGCCCAGAATGCTCAACGTGGCCCTCCTGTTGATAGTGTTTTTGATAGAAGCGCGACATAGTGTATTGCAGTTCCTTTGCCTGTCTAGTTTGTTTGGTTTCTAAGGAGTTTAATATCATACCATAAATGGGCAATTCCAGCAGAATGCCATGTTTGTCAGGCAAATTTCTGAAAAGCTCTGATTTGAAGCATTTAGGTTCGGTTGTATCTAACAGAGATTAATCTAATCTCCAAATATAAACCGAAACTAGTTGCTGTAAAGCTAAAAGCTTTTCAGAAATTAGTGTAAGCGTTCTGCCATACTTTCCCAAATATGATTGTGGTCTATAGAATATACCCTTTGATGACCATTTTACAGGACTATCACGTCCAAAGTTACAACTCCGAAGTTTCCTTTCAAGATTATCATGAGTTTTGAAAGTGACCGGTATGGGTTTTAAATTTGAGGGTCTTTGTTCACGTTTTAACTTAGCTGTTCCAATCGACACTTATACTTTTCGTTTTTCAAATATGGGATCCGAAAACACAACTTTGTCTACGTACTATTCTATAAAAGCCTTATAGAATCTTTGTAAGAACACATGCATAACCTTGTGTGTTACCCAGGTGTTTGGGCCTTGCTTAATATCTCTTCTGTTTGAACTTCAGTTATCGAAAGCTGCGTTTAGAGTATTTCCTCCTCTGTAATGCTGTGCTTGAAACTCCCCTGTCTTAACTTCCCGGGCAGTAACGGATTTTGGTAGCATGTATTGCGCTTCACACCTACTGACCTATACCTGAAACCGAAACGTGTTTGAAAACGCATGACTGAACCATGTCGCTCATCTACACTTGGATCCACAGGGTAGTAAGGGATGACTGAATCCATTTGGAGACTTGTTATCTCTGCGGAGACACGCAATAATAAACATATCATATTGGCCCACCTAGACAAACAGAAAAATAGAGAGCTGGTAAAAAGGTGTTTTGTAAAACTCGTGCAGGTTTGAGCTGTAAAGATTCTTGCTTTTACGCTAATCGCTTCGCACTTTTTGAGATTGTCAAAAGATTTAGACTTTCCTTAAAATGAAATTCTGGGGAAAAAAAAATAATATTTCCGTCACAACGTTTAGCAAAAATGGCCACAGCAAAATTTATGTATGAAAACAGCTTGTGGGACCCAGCTAGACAAACAAAAAAGGAGACTGATGTTAAGAGCAATTTTATAAAACTAGTGCAAATTTGAACGGTAATGATCCTAGCTATTTACCATATGGCATCTTTTTTTTTTTCTTTTTTTTTTAAATTTTAATTATTCTAATACATGAAACACAGGAGTAGAGCTGTAAGTCACAACATATTAAACGACATCCCAAGCATACGTGGTTTCAGTAAATTTCTTTAGCCTTTATACTAACAACTATTGTGATCCACCTGGGGATACACACCCGATGAGAGGTGTTTTGTAAGACGCCTGCAGCTTTGAACGGTAAAGATCCTAATTGCCTCGTACTTTTCAAAGCTACTTTAAAAAGATTTGGATAACCCTGAAAACAAAATGGAGGAGAAAAAAGATTTTCGTCACAACATATTAAATGGCTCCTGTAGCAGAAATGGCCGGGCGGAATTTTGCGCATTATAACAAATTGTGTGACCCAGTTAGATAAACAGAAAAGTCGATTACTGTTAAATGCTGTTTTGAAAAATGTTTGCAGATTTGAACGCTAAAGAGCCCAGCTTTTAGGTATATTATGACATCTTTTTAAAATCATTGATTACCTTTACACATAAAACACTGGAGAAAAGCTTTTCGTCACAGCGTATCAAATGACATGCCAAATCAGACATGGTCTCCGCAAGTTTGTGTGTATAATAACAAATATTTTGTCCCATCTAAAAAAAAACCACACAAAACAAACAAAAAATAGAGAGTTCTTAAGAGCTGTTTTGTCAAATTGGGGCATGTTTAAACCTTTGCTTTTAAGCCAATTGCCTCGCACATTTTAAGGTTTTGGAGCTCGCTGAAAAATAAAATATATGAGGAAAGCTTTTCGGCACAATATATAAAGTGACGTCTCAATGGGGACATGGCCTTAACAGATTTCTGTGTATAATAACAAATATTCTGTCCCATCTAAAAAAAAAAACACACACAAACCAAACAAACAAAAATAGAGAGTTCTTAAGAGCTGTTTTGTTAAATTGGGGCATGTTTAAACCTTTGCTTTTAAGCCAATTGCCTCGCACATTTTAAGATTTTGGAACTCGCTGAAAAATAAAACATGGGAGGAAAGCTTTTCGGCACAATATATAAAGTGACGTTTCAGTGGGGACATGGCCTTAACAGATTTCTGTGTATAATAACAAATATTCTCACCCACCTGGGGAAACGGAAAAACAGGAGAACTGTTAAAAGCTGTTTTGGAAAACTCGTGCAGGTTTGAACCGTAAAAAAAAACAACAACTTGCTTTTAAGCTAATTGCCATGCATATTTTAAGATTTTGGATCACCTTGAAAAATAAAACATTGAGGAAAAGCTTTTCGTCTCAACGTATTAAATGGCTCCTTTTAGCAGATCTGTGTATAATAACAAATATTTCAGGCCCATCATTAACAAACGTAATAACGAAGAGGTGTGTTCTAAGAGCAACACATCCTAAAATTTCCGGATAAAACGTACATTTAGAACTCAAGCCAAAGAGCCAAAGAGATGGTGGAATCCATTTGTTTCGTGACGGTGTATCAAGGTGTTTTGTTACAGGTGATGTTTTCAGTGGCACTTGGTGTTTAACAAAAAACGCATTTAACCCCCAGGTAGAGAAACTTAAAAGTGGATAAGATGTCGTTTAACGCTGACATGTGAAGACAACAGTTCTTTGGCAAATTCCCAGTCTTAAAATCATCTTTGGAAGGGGGAAGGACATATCTTCCATTTCACTTTGCATCTTAGGTTCATCTCTCAAGCAGAAAGCAATGTCTGAAAGATATGTCAAGATTGAGCTTTTAGTCAGAGGTGGTTGTAATGAGTCTTTTAGAATGAAAGAAGCAATAATGCATACTAATCTGCGCAGATTAACCAAAGGAAATAATGAATTGTTCTCATGAAACGAAGCCCGCTGTCGTTCGTAAGGACTTAAAGTATACCATATTATATACCGTTAAAGATTCAGTCCCTTCCCCTATCCCACCTCATCCATTCGTCCCCATCAGCCATGGATTCAGATCATTTATTCTTTGCCATGCACGATTCCATTCACTGCTTGTACAGGGTGGCTGGCTTTAGTAGTTATCTATGAGTTGCCATCGTATGCACAGTACAACAAACACAGCGAAGATATGAGAAAAAAGGCAAAGACTAAATCTATTAACCCAGGCAGATAAGCATAAAAATTGCAGATCAGTCGCAGAACCTTGACGTTAACACAGCACATCATCCCTTGAGAGCTGATTGTCGTACGCGCTAATTTGGGCGAAACCGAGTTATCATAGGTTTGGGAATCTTGGTATTTCATTTAAACATTCTTTTATCCCCATACGAACAAGGTAACCCGTGTTTGCTGTCTTAAACATTTCCTCTTATGTACAGTATGTACTAAAGTTTGTAGGGGCCATCAGAGCCATTCAATACAAATTTCTTCTCGAAACACAGGAATGTTCTGAGATGGCCAAGACTAATCTGCAGGTCTGGTGCCACCACTGTGCTCAAATTATGTACTGTTTACAATAGGGGCCCTTCATTTAGATTTTTCACAATTTTAAGTTACATGAAAAGGGGTTAAAAATTTGGCCTTCTTTTCAGTGACATGCCCGGACAAATGAAATCCGCTGAAGCCATTGGGAAACACTGCCCGCAACAATTATTTTTTTACAGATTAAAGACTGAATTTTACCACTTTTGCGGTGTGGTTTCATGTTATACGATTATTTGTACATCCTTTGTCCTTTGGACAGATTGTATACTCTGCTACTATCGACTCTGATAGTCCAATTTTGTTTTGACTAATTAGGCTGCGCTCCTGCAATCTGAAAGTAATGATGCGTCAAAACTTTAACAGCGTTTTTTCTCAAGAAAGTGCCAGTGACACTTGAGACAAATAGGTTCTCTAAGGGCATCATGTCAGAAAATGAACATTTCAAAACTGTAAATATGAAGTCTCCAAAAATAGAAGCAGAGCTTTTTGTGACAATATCTCAGACTACTTCATAAGTGGAAAATGAGGTTGATGTTGTTTTTTTTAAGTTAGAAATCCTCCTTCATCTCCTCCCCAACTCTTTGCTTGAAAAGATCTTCAATGGAGCTGCATTTTCCATTTTCCCAGACAACACTTCAAGCATAACTCACCCCCGTTTTAAACGCCATCGAGTCAATTGCTCACTCACTAAAACACACACAATCTTGAAAAGGGGTGATTTAATGCATGACGATGTTGTGAGTAGTCGGGGGACCTGGAAAAACAAACATGTCTTCCACAGGGGAGAGAGGTGCGGTGCCACTGTTAAGTATCAGGTAGTCAGAGACCGACGGCTGGCACTTGACCCAGCCACGTAAATTCCATGGAACAGAGATTTGCGTCAGATGGTGAAAGCTAGTAACAGTGCTCAAAATCCCCGCGTGTTTTCCCGTAGTATCTTGTATTGTTCTCTCATATACCACAGCTGTGGTCTCTTGGCTTGTATCAGTAATCATCTTAAACATGTTGTCAAACTTCAAAATGCAGTAATGTGTCAAATTTCTGAACATGATACAGTTTGATTTTGAATATTTCACAGAATTTTTGTTCCATTAACCCCGGAAGTTGAAGACGGATGTCAGCATAGCCAGTGATAGCGAACGTTACATATTGCCACATCAATCACTTTCTTCGCACGAACCCTAATGAAATGCAGCCATCTTTAGTTAATGGAAATTCGCTTAAATGCAGTCATTTGGAGAATAGAATATGTACCATATTTTATTGACAACAGTCTTCTGGAAATCGATTAAGGTTGTTACAACACTGTGATTTCAGTTGTTCATCCACAAGAGTCGGTTACCAAAATGAAATTGTTTATAAAGGTGGGTCAGGCTTGTTATATGGAAGTACCTGGCCGTCCCATTAGCGAGGCGACTGAAGTGTTATACAACCCGGTTTGCTGTGGAGGCTGTCTCTGAAAATAGGCTGTGGGTCTTTGGGAGCCCATCTGGAGGATATGGTAGCTTTCATAACAGTTTAATAGAAATAATATGGGTCAAAGCTTGGCTTGTTATGTTGTGGAAGTACATCTCCTGCCACACGGCGTCACCCTGAGCAAAGTTTGACGAAGTCGGGAACGTTTATTTTCCATTTATTGTTTATACTCTATGGAGGTATGAAGATACCAATGATTTTTTCACTGTTGGTTATATAAGGCTTTACACCCCTCGTTACGTTATTCAGGGGTCCCATGCCAAAATACTTTCCACACACATTGTTTAACTCTTCCTGCAAATTTTGACACGTACAAAAAAAGCCCTAAAACCAACAAATTTTGAGAACTTCAGCATAGAATCAAGCTACCTAACATTTTAGGCCTTTTCATACAGTAAACATGGTAATCTTACCCACCAAACATTAACCACACAATTAAGGGGTTAAACCTCACCTATTCTGAGTCTCTAAATGTATTTGCACCTATTTAAGCCTTTGGAATTCAAATCCAACCCCCGTTCCCCCTTCCCATGGCCAGTTTTCTGATTTTATAGGGATTGTTTACAATTTCATACCAAAATGCGAGGTACTATTACTCGTAGCAGGAATGAAGATAACCGAAATGCTTATTTATAGGGGGTATCCCTTGTTCCGTTAGAGCCAGATGACGTGTCTGGTTCATTCGAGGAAATAAAGGCGTAGGTTGGCACTGATGAATGGAGTATAAAGTTAAGTTCTCACAACACTTATCTGCAACATTTTAATCATTTATTGTCCCATGAGAAATGCATTTGATCAGGAACTAAATTTTTAGAGACAAAAAGCACGAACAAAAAAATACACACACACTCAAGATGAAATGTAATACGATTTTAATCTGCACAAAATCTTTGAAATATACTTCCCGTCATAAATAATTCCTCACTATATCTATTGGCATAACTGTCTATATCAAGGAATATGCGTGCCCAAAATCAGTGACATGCTCTTTAACGAAGTAAATATGCCACGGTATCGCCATGATATCTAGATGCCGTTTTTCCCCACAGAAGTTAGTCATATTTAATGGTTCCTTCTTGCCCTTCCTATACCGACAGCTGCGATCAGCTACAGTAAAAAACATACAGTATTTCGGTTCCATCGTCAGCCATCAACAGTGAGATCTTCTTACCTGTTGCTAAAAGTTGTGAAAAGTTCGAAGGAACGGCAGCCTCCTGGGTAGCGGGTGTTTGTATCCTACATTCTTTCACACACCCGGTCGTTAGATTTTAATCACCTCATTGTTTTCTTTCTCGATTGGCATTTTGGAGCAATCTACCCGTAGAATGTCGTACATGTAGTGTAAATGAAGAACCAGAGTTTCGACTTCTTGAAGCCTTGTGCCCGCACAGATCCGTCCGCTGGTTTGAAGTCTAGACTATTCCGTTTCTTTCCACCCACACCTAGCTCGTTAAAACTTAGTAAACAGACTTCTCCCCTTTCCTGACCCATGTTTAGCAGAAACTGTGGATTGAACTAGGGCAACGTCATCGTGGGTCGTTTTGTACTGAATTCACAGTTCTGAATTCTGTTATTCCTTCAATGATTAGATATATGTTGTACGTGTGAGTTAGCGAAAGGAGCAGAGAACAAGATGTATGCTTGGCAATGCATTGCAGTGTAAATGTTTTAGAGTAACTGTTGGTGCGTTGCCATTGTTCCAACAGATGTTATTTGAGATATGAAGGTTACAGACCTCTATAGTAAGAACATAGGTTGAATCACCAGTATTCACTTGTTACCATCCCTGTAGCCAGTAAATAACGAACAGGACTTGGATATAACTGAAGAACTTGCGCATTGACGATGGGATTTCTTACCATCGTAAGAATTACATTAGTACCTCGGTGCTGAATGCAACTTTCGTAGCGTTTAACATGCAGAGTTAATTTAATTCATACGATGGAAAGAGATCTCATCGTCAGTGCGCAAGTTCTCAATTACTTTATGTAGTTTGTGCCGAAAGTTTTTTTTGGCCTCACATTACGCGTGGCTCGAAGGCTGCTGTCCTCATCGTCTTCATCAGCCGTCTGGGCGGGAGTGTCAAGTATATAGTCATAAACTGTGCTGTTGTGACTTGTCTTCCTTCCACGATGCATTTTCGTGAAATTTGAGAGAACTTGACATGGCTTTGTATATTTTCCCCTGATACCTCTTCCGCAATGTTAATGGTGTTTTGGTATTAAACCTCATCCAAATCTAGCAGCTGTGCTGTTCTTTATTTCATCTCTGACGAAGTGGTAGGTCTGATGATAGTCGTGGCAGACCCCCGTCTTGTAATACAACATTGGAACGATAATTGTAAGAACCGATACCGCGCGCTGAGTAAAGGATCAGTACAAGGGAAATCCAAATGGATAACGGGGAGGAATCGAGTTTTTTATGTCGTATCATCGGTGCTTTTACTTGTATTACGCTGATGACCCACCCTAAAACATAGCATTGGACGGTAGTCTAAGAGCCGATACCGCGCTATGAGTAAACGACCTGTGCAAGGAAATCGCCAAATTATTACCAGAGGGAATCGAATCTTCTCATTTGTTTCATCGTTGTCTTCATTTGCATTATGCTGATCCGTGCTTTATAACACAAGCTTTGAATGATATTAATTAAAATCGATACTGCCAGACATGATCGAGTAAATGACCGGTACCAGGGAGATCGAATCTTCTTCGTATCATCGGTGTTTATTTATATTGATGCTGACCCCTGCCCTCTAATGCAACATTGGAACGATATTCTAAGAATGTATACCGTTCTGTATGTAAGCGACCAGTATAAGGAAAACTCGTGGTTACCAGGGGGGAATAGAACTTCTCTTTCGCGTCATCAGTGCTTTCACATGTATTTTGCTGATCCCCGCCTTATAACACAACATTGGAACGTTTTCATAACAATCGATACCGCGTTAGGCTATGAGAAAATGACCAGTGCAAGGGAAATCCAAATGAGTACCGTTGGAATCGAATATTCTGTTTCGTATAATCGGGACTTTCACTTGTATTACGCTGATGACCCGCCCTATTACACAACATTGGAATGATATTATAAGAACCGATACTGCCAGTCATGAGAAACCGACCAGTACAAGGGAAAAAAACTAAATTACCAAGAGAAAGCGACTCCTCTCTTTCATATCATCGGTGCTTTCCTTCTATTATGCTGGTCTGGGCTTGACAGCGCACTGCTGTAGCTGGTTGCAGCTGCAGCTGCAGCTGTGGCCGGTCTTAACTTGAGTCCAAGTTGGCGTCCGACATGTCCTAGCCTTGCTTGCAAGAATGTTGGGGAGTTGTCTGAGATCGTGATGAAAGAACAACATCCCTGCAGGTTTTTATTAGGGAGTTCCAGGATTTGTGCAGAAATGTCGTGTCTAGCATGTCTGGTGTTGCACTGGAAAGGAGATTGGAGGATGTGTTGGAAAGACAGAACGAGAGAGAAAGAAAGAGAGAGAGACTAGAGGGACAGACAGACAGACAGTCGGACGGACCAACGGACAGACAGACAGACAGACAGAACGAGAGAGAGGGACTAGAAAGACAGACAGACAGTCAAACGGACGGACAGACAGACAGACAAGAGACAGACAGACGGCTAGAAAGATAGACAAACAGTGAAACGGATGGACAGACAGACAAGAGACAGACAGACGAACGGACTGGATGGGACGGGACGGGACGAGATGGGACGGACGGATGAGATAGAGATAAAGAGAGAGAGAGAGAGAGAGAGAGAGAGAAATCAGCTGAATGGACATAAAATCTGAATCAATAATGAAAGTCGGGTAAGGGCTTATTAATGTTATCACCGTCTGCAGAAATAACATTTGGCATGTAAAATTAAATTTGTAGGCTTTAAGGTAAAGATTGAAGGGATAATGCGCATGAAAGAGATGAAAAAATGAAAAAAAAAAAAAAAAGAGACATCAGTGGTGCTCAACTTTTGGCCGCGGGCCAAACTTTTGCCCACCAAGCCCGCCAGTGAAGTTAATAAAAATCGTGCTAGTGTTTATTTTAGATTCTAAAGTGCCATATCATTCAATGTTTTGCACAGTGATGAAAGAAATGCATCCATTTTTCAGACAGGATCCTTAAGTAATGATTGATATATAAAACTGTAGAGGTCGCCATCCTAAAAAAAAAGTTGGACACCTCCGGTCTAAATGACGTTTCAGAATAAGACATGTCGACGCTTTCCACTTACCCACCTCCCGGCACTCCGCCTAATCTTTTTTATTCGAATGTAGCCTCAGTGTTAAAGAAGGCAGACAAGGCCAGTGACGCCCAGTGAATAGGGAATCGATTGAGACTTTTAAAAATATTACATCATGTCCACTGAATTAAGCCTTTCTCTTCACTCCATGCCAACGTTTTTGTTTGCTTTTCTGGGCGTGTGCATTAATGAAATTACACTTTATTTTTTTTTTATGTTCCTTTCTGTCTGTGTCTAGACATCGCTGGTCATCCATTCACCCATCCGTTCTTCCATCCGTCCATCCGTCCGTCCATCCTTCCATCCGTCCGTCCGTCCGTCCGTCTGTCCATCTGTCCTGCAGACCCGTCTTCTCTTTGGTGAGCCCCATCCATCCATCCATCCATCCATCCATCCATCACTCCCTCCCTCCCTCCGGTATTTCTTTTTCTCTTCATCTCCCTCATTCTTTCACCTTCCTCTATAGTATATGTCCATCCTATCACATGACCCACCAGTCTCCAGTAGACTCTTCCGCCTCCTCCCCCCACCCCTTCCCCTCGCTTCACCCTGTGTTTAGTCATCATCGTCTTGGTGTTATCTGGCCTGTAGTTGTCATCAATTTGTAGCTAATACATGAACTCACTCTCCATTTATTATTTATGAACTCACAGCTCCACTCCTCCCTAGCTGTTGCGGCCCGTAGTGGCTTCTCTCGCCCACTCGTTTCCTTGGGGTGGCATTTACACTGTCGTTTTACACGTCCCAGATAACTTTGCCATGGTCAATGGGGAAAGGAATGTAAAATCGGTATTAAGAAAAAAAAATTGCTAAAAAAAATTAATAAAGAAACGTTACTTTTTCTTGTTTTCCTTCTTTTTCCGTCCATCTGTTTATCCGTCCGTCAGTCCGTCCGTCCATCCATCCAGCCAGCCAGCCAGCCAGCCAGCCAGCCAGCCAGCCAGCCAGCCAGCCAGCAAGCCAGCCAGCCGCAGCCGTCTGTCCGTCCGCCCGTCCGTCCATTCAGCCATCTCTTTGTCATCGTCTTCCTCCTGCTCTTTTTTTTTTTTTGGTCCATGTAACTTTCTCTTCATTATTTCTTTATTTAGAATGTTTCCCTCTTCTGTTCTCCAGTAATTTCTCAACTGGCTCATTCATTCATTCATTCATTCATTCATTCATTCATTCATTCACTGATGGATTTTTTTCCATTCCTTAGATATTCTTCCTTCCCTCCTTCCTTCCTTCCTTCCTTCCTTGCTTGCTTGCTTCCGTTCTTCCTTCCTTCCTTCCTTCCTTCCTTCCTTCCTTCCTTCCTTCCTTCCTTCCTTGCTTGCTTGCTTCCGTCCTTCCTTCCTTGTCACCTTTTTCCAGCAAGTGATTAATTTATGCTTGCATTTAATCTCATACTTTTCATTTTTTTAAAATATCTTTTACAGCTGTATTCATATCTACATCATTCATTCTTCCCTTCTTTCTTTCATTCCTTTTATTCACTCATTCTCCCTTTTTTCATCTTGTCCTACCCGCTTGGTGTGTTTACATGACAGGTCACATTCGTGAGTGTCCATTTAGTGGGCCGTGTTTGAACTGCCGACCGCGCCCACTTGCTCACGCGCGGTCAGTTGACACGTGTGGTCACACGAGGATCATACTCGGATGGATTCGATTTCTCGGGGAGGGAATGCGAATACATGTAACTTCATATTGCATATTTAATTTGTATGATAATCGATTACTTGGTGTCACGTTAGCAAGGTTATTGAGAATAACCGTCTGACGGGTTTTTGGGTTTGTTTGTTTTTTTAATTGAAATCTAACAATTAGAGTTCGTTGTACCATTCATAACAGTGGTCCCTGGTAAATTCCAACTCGAAGTAGCTCGGATATGTTTTTTGACAGTATCAAAGTTGTGATAGAATGATTTGTAAATTCCTCAGTTAATTTTATACAGACATTACAAGTTCTGAACAAACTTGGTCGATTACAGTTTAGTGAAATGGAATCGTTCTTTACCGAATACATTTTAAGCACTGCTGTATTGATAATCGCCAGGAAGTTTCAGGTTGTATTCAGTCTGTACATATATGATATTCTTGAATACTGGATTATCAGTAATCGTGATGTCTCAACTCTGTGCGGTGTCGCCCTTCCGTATCAGCGGACCACTCACTCGATGATTCTTGCCCCTATGGCCCGCGGACACACAACGTTATTGAAAGGCTGGTGTCCATTGAGTATTATTAAGTTTAGTGGTCAGTCGGACCCAGCAAAGTGGTCCTGCGTGGCCAATGACTTGAAGAGGTTGTTCCTGGCGTGCCGTCTACGGTCTAATAAGGGATCGTTTATGTTGGTAGAACTCTTGATTTCTGGTGATTGAAAGTGATATGTTTGAATTTTATTACTTGATCCTTTTCCTACCTTTCTTACTGTCAGTCTCTCTGTCTGTCTTTGTGCCTGCGTGCCTGCCTGCCTGCCTGCCTGCCTGCCTGCCTGCCTGCCTGCCTGTCTGTCTGTTTGTTTCTCTGCCTCTGCCTCTCTCTCTCTCTCTCTCTCTCTCTCTCTCTCTCTCTCTNCTCTCTCTCTCTCTCTCTCTCCCTCTCTCTCTCTCCCTCTCTCTATCTATCCCAGATAGATTCTTTCTCTTTCTTATCAGCTATCAGTGTTAGTCCTAGGCAGAGTTTCTTGCAGGCCAACGCCAAACCCATGTAAGGCAGTATGACAGTTAAAGTAAAATAACTCAACCGTACTCCAGCTGAAGGCATGAGAAGGAGCAGTTGGAAGCGAAAGGGATGAAAAACGATTAGAAGAATAGGAAGAGAAGAAGAAGAGGAAGTAGAAGAAGAGGAAGAAAGCGATCACATAGTTATGAGATTTAGATCTTAAATGAAAATCTGGACAGAAGGAGATTTTTAAAATAAAAAAGGAGGGGGGGGGGGATATTTATGCTGACAGTGTCAAAATGTATTAAAGAATGAGACACCTAAACCAACAGTTATTCATTTACTCCTCTCCGTTTCCTCGTCATTCTGCCAGTTTAGTCATCTAACATCTACTGAAGTACACAAAAGTCATGTCATTGTAAATAACATGAGTTTCCAGTCGTACCATCCTTCAGTGTAATTTGACTTTTTGTTCTATATAATGGACTATCATCTCTGAGTTACTTCCGTACTTTACTTTAAGCTATTTGGAAATTAGTATGTTGTAATTTAATGAGTAGAGTATGAATGAAATGTCTGAAGGTGGATCAGGTGGGGCACAGTATGCTTGAGACTCTTTCATGTTTGTAAACTTATTGATGTTTGTCACTGGCCAAGTGCCGATTAAACTTGTACTTGAACTATCATCGAGGCATCGGGGTCTGTCATAAACCCTCTCGACAAGTGCCTCTGGTTTTTTGAGGGGTCTACGGTACTGAAACACCAACGCATTAAATCGTAAGAGTGTGGTCAGCAACTGGCGTCGAGAGTAACCAGAATCATGTGGCAAAAAATTGGTGACCTCACCACGACGCCGCCTTTTAACGTTCCCAATGGGAGTGCATTTATCATTATTAGATTCCATCGCTCTGGGGACGTTAGACGTTAGATCCCCCCTTGCCCAGTGCCAGACCTCCGGCGTGAAAGCTTTGTCGGCACCCGGGCTAAGATCTAACGCACATGAGGTGACAATAGACCCCGGCTGAGCCCAGAGGTCAGAAGTTCAACGGGTGTTAGGATGGTGAGTTGAAAAA
>JAWQUT010000389.1:414474-431575 GCA_033807755.1 Ellobium chinense
ATCTAGAAGGCTCAAATTGTACCTGAAACTTTAAAATTGGATGCTTTATTTAGATCACAGGTCATTTTACACATTTCTACACCCTAACACTGGCTGGCAGGGCCCCAAAAAAGGGGGATTTTATAGATTAGCGGATTAATTGGGTTGTACACAATGAGTGATTTGCCCTTCTAATAGGTGTCACAAACCTGCAACCGTTTTATGCCATGTTTGTGAATGAGTCCAATGGAAGATCTTTGAAAGAGAAACATTGTGACTGTGTTGTTCACGGGGCAGAAGCGTTGACCGAGCGCTTTTAGAATGTTTGAGGTTATGTCACCTGTTTGACTCACTTTTGCAAGTAAATAACGAACATATATTGTGGCTTAACATCGTAACCACCAGTTTCGTTGAGATCAGAACTCGGATAAATATTTTCCATCTCCTAATGTTTGCCAGATTCGTTGCAAGTCCTGTCACATAATTAGCTTGCCTCTACTCTCATCGGGTTTAAGGAAAATATCTTGTTTTGAAATCGCTCTATTTGTTCATTTGGCACGACAACTGGATTTTCCGAAGTCATATGTATAAAACTCAGACACATTTGATCCGGTTCATATTATTTATGCGTAACACAGACGCACACAAACTAAAGGTTTTGTAACATTTTTTTTCTTGAAAACTGTTAAAAAAAGCTGGGTTTTTTTTATTTCGTAAAGTGTCTGTGTATTATTCAGGCGAATATTTCTCGACAAAAACTCATATTCAAAGGAGGAATAAAGCTTTTTTTCTTTGTATTAATACTTACATGAAACAAAAAATGACTTCAATTAACCCTTTAGGCCCTGACCACCTGACTCTGTCAACCCTCTGTCTGAGCTCCAGAGCGTTTATATGTAAAAAACGGGATAGGTCCAAGAGAGGACATTGACAACGAATTAATAAAACATCACAGATAATAAATTTGACAACACACATATGAAAAATAGATCTCTGCCAGACCTCTAATATACAGACCTCTAACGGCATATTGGAAAATATTAGCACTACCGGTTTACCGGTGCTACAGGCTCATGGGGTTAATGTGTCGAATGTTATCTATTCCTCGATAAGTTGCATGTTGATTTTGATTATCTCACTGAAAGTGTGGTCCAAATGCCAGTGTAATTTGTGCATGGTAATGTCTCCTAGCTTCTTGTCCGTGTGTTCTGTGCATGTAATAATCAGATTGCAGACAGTCAAAATAGTCTTAAGTCGTTGTTTGACGGCATCATGTTATTGGCATGAAATGGAAGCTTAAGTGAAAACAATGTTTACCGTACCTAGCATTGTTCTGGCCGCTGATGTAGCTTTTGAGTTGGCAGTGGAAAATAAAATGAGAATAATATAGTTACTTAAGAATCGTTTGTCACAAAACTGCCTTCCAAAATTCATATTATTTATCTAGATATCTACCTGTTGGCTCATACAACTGTACCAACATATTTGCCGAAAGAAATTATATTTTTTTTTTATTTCTGCAAGAAACAAAAATTCAGTACTAGATTACCTCAGTCATCTTTAGAACCTGATATCTCACGTCTAGGTCCTTGTGACATAAGCTTCATGCTGATTGGTTACAAGACCTAGTATACTCCTTGCCAGAGGTTGAGTGACAGTGTACGTTACTGGCCTTATAGACTTAAATTCTGGTGAACCTACAGGACGAGGTGTGAAGAGCAAGGCTTTACCTAAGGGCTCGCTCACTAGGACACAAGTAGTTATGTAATGTGAGTTGTAATGGCTTCAGAAAGGGAAGCATTTTATTGATTATTTTTCACTGGACTACTGGGCTAATAATTTAAAGTTACACGTCAGCGAAGCAACGAATTCGACAACTTCACGTAATAGAGGGAAGGAAGGAAATCATGGGAAGGGTGAAAAAGGAAGAAAAGAAAGAATAAAGTGGAACGATGGAATGAATGAAAGGAATCAAAAGAAGGAGGACCAAAAAAAAAATGTATGAAGACTTAAGAGAAAAGGTTGGACAGGCCTTGAAAAAGGCATTTTAATCTCTGAGGAAATTAGATCTACACAAGATGGATTTTAATGTGATAGATTCCTCGATTATTATTTTCAAAAAAATAAATCGGTAACTATCGTCTGTGATTTGTGCGGAGGAATATCAGAGATTTATTAATGTCTTAATTCAAAGTCCGGACTTATAGGAGTTCTTGCTCTCTTTCTTTTTCTTTCTTTCTTTTTCTTTCTTTCTTTCTTTTTTCTTTCTTTCTTTCTTTCTTTCTTTCTTTCTTTCTTTCTTTCTTTCTTTTCTTTCTTTCTGACTTTCTTTCTTTCTTTTCTTTTTCTTTCTTTTTCTTTCTTTTCTTTCTTTCTTTCTTTCTTTTTCTTTCTTTCTTTCTTTCTTTCTTTCTTTCTTTTTTCTCGTTTTCTCTCACATACAATTCATTTTCCCTCAGCACTGTTCCCTCTCTCACTGCCTCCTGCAGGATTCTATCGTCTCTTCACCTTTTGACCCCATACTTGGCCTTCATTATAGTCTGACTGTAGATTTGCCCCTCCTAACTCGATTTATCCACGCCGGAGACTATTTCCTTAATACTTGTAATCCCCCCACTTTGAAATTCCAATTTCACCCCTATAGAACCCCAATTAGAGAGAAAATAGTCCACCTAGATGGAGATTCATGCTCCTCGATCGCGGTTATTGATAGTACTGTCGTTTCACTGGCCCCGAGGTTATCTCAAAAATGTCGGTGCTCGTGGAGGGGCGGCCGAAATGTCGTTTGGGCTTTGGTCGTATTACTAATAACACCAACAGCATTAATAGTGATGGTTATTTATGGTTATAAAAAAATTCGTGATTTCGAATTTGTTAACTGTGTTTGCTGTTGTTCTTCCATGGTCTAACTGTTTTACAAGAGGAAAAACATTAGGAGCTTAAGACGTAGAATCTTATAGAAGGCTACTAGAAAATCCCGTGTCATTCGTTGAAATACTCCTAGTCTCAAGTTTCTCATTTTCTATATCAAATTTTGCTCACGAACTTGAGCACCTCAAATTGGCATTGAAATTCGTGAGGTCTTTCTTCTTTTTGGTAGGCATCATGCCGACTGGCATAAGTGATTATAGATCTCTAGATGTCCAGTTCAACAGATCTCCAGATTTGTTTTTATTTTGTCACTCAGATTTTTTTTCCACTGTCATTGCATCGTTTAGATCTGCCTTTCAGTTTTCCAGTTGTTATGAAATACTTTCACTGTCGTCTTTTCGTTGCGTATTCTATGAATTGTGATTGTTTTATCCCTACTTTTAAGGTTATGTCTGGCACAGGAAGTATGCATTTCAGAAATGCTGGAAAAGGACACATTGCAAAGTAAAAATTGTAAATACATTGCTAATACAGACAGCCTTTCATTGTGTGAGCTAGTGGCAACTCTTTTCAATTCCAACATTTTCCTTGCTTCTGAAGAATTCACTGGAGTGAACCGTATCGTGCATAGATTATAATAATAATAATAATAATAATAATAATGCTGCGGTTTATAAGTCTCATATCCAGGCTAATGCCCGCTCATGCGACTTCACACTATTATTACCCCAGCAGGCCTGATCACTCTAGGACTTTCTCGACTCCCTGGGGAGCATACAGTGCCGCTGCCATTTGTAGGCGCTGATCGCTAGCATTCTAACAATATCTTCCACTGCCTATAGCCAGGTACCCATTTTACAGACGGGTGGACTGAGGAAAATGTGAATGAAATGCTTTCCCAAGGCACTTACAACATGACCGTGGTCGGGAATCGAACCCAGGACCTTTAGATCTTGAGTCCAACGCGTAACCATTAGGCCACGCTGCTCCACTTATGAGAGTGTTGGGCACATAACATCAGTGGTGAAATGCTTTTTGAAACACACTGATAATGATACGAACAATACCATTGTGGCAAAGTTCTGGAAGTTTTTCAAGATGATGTGTTTGGGTAAGGGTTACGGGCAGAGTTGAAGAAGAGAAAGCACCTTTGCGAAGGTCTCAAGCTTTTATCTACTCTCTCAAAGTGTCCTTGTGTTTTTCCTTCCAAAACCTGCTCCTGATTCTAACCTTGCCCATGACATTTACGGAGACACATTTTGAGGAAGTCCCAGGAATTTGTCATGGAAAGTTCCACGACTTTGCCAGATCTGTAGTTTATGGAGGCAGTTACAGAAGTTTGAGAGGACGCTTTAGTAGGTGATGCCCACACTTTACTTTTACTATATTACTACCTTCCCGATCCAGCGGCCACTTAAGCTTGCACTCTTGGACTTGATGCCATGGTATAATAGGCGTAGATCCTTTAAAAAGTCAACTCCATCAGCGTTCAGAGTGTTCCCAATGTCTGGCCGCTCTGGGAGGTAGCGATGTGATATCCATAACAGCAGCAAGTGTAGCATATGACTGAATCCGTCAATACTCTTTTCCTTTCCTCTTCTTCATTTTTCCTTCTTCATTCGCTATACTGAATCTCACTATACTTGTGTAAGACTTACTTTGCTTTTGTTTGATCTCATTCCTCCTCCGTATCTTCACCACCGCTCTGATTACATCCCTTTACCAGCTTCTGGGATACCAGAAAATTATTGTCTCCCCTTTGATGCCGTAACCGGGTTCTTTCCCCTTTTGTCACAGTAACTGGCTTCCTTCCCTTGTAAATAGCATTGGTTACTTGATGAAAGATTGTAATCTTCCCACCGGCCTACTCTTCCTTTCGCAATAGTAGATCTGCATTATCATCCGAATCTAGACGTCAGCTATGAAACCTTTTCTAGCTTGGCCCAGATTCACACCCGCGAAGACCTGTCTTCCAGATACTGTATCTAATATTTTCTCCGCTAGCCCATTTGATCTTCTCTCTATCCACATCTTCATCACTAGTCTGTTGCACCCCCACAAAAAGAAAATTCGTTCATGGTCTTCACTTAGAGAATTTTTTTTCTTTGGGGGTCNGGGGGGGGGGGGGGGGGGGGGAGGTATCCGAATAAGGTAGTCCTCTCTGGGAAAGGAAGAATTTGATCCTTGTTCTCCAAATGTATACGACATGTATCTGTAAATGTTTGATATGGCTTCAGAACGACCGGAGACCCATAGATGGAGAATGCAGATTTTTGTGTATTATATAATGCGATTTTTATTACTGTTGTCAAAAATACAGAGCTATCACAGTGTCCTGGGCCAGGAAATATTAGCCTTATGAACTATAGATCAGAGGCAATTTAAAAATGTTAGCGTTGATTGGATTATTGTTATGTTTAAAGTTTGAAGTTTATTTATTTAGGCAAAAGTCAACTATATACGATATAACGGCACATCAATACAAAAAAGTCAGTGAAAAAAAAACACCACACATATTTATATTTTATGCACAACTGTCTCTTACATTTAGACATTGACATCTCTGTCGCTTTCTCTTTCTCTCTGTCTCACTATCTCTGTCTCTCTCTCACTCCCACTACCTTTCTGTCACCCTATTTTACTCACTTTCTCTCTCATTCACTCACTCTCTCCATCTATGTTAACAGCTACAACTTTCACAACATTCCATTTGACCAGACGCATCTATATAACAAAAACTAACAACCCTCCCCACCTCCCTGCTAGAAAGGGAACTAACTCTCTTGTCACTTCAACTGTTCGTATTCCCTTAAAATATGACAGAATCCTATTGCTACGTTTCTGAGTTATCAAGGACAGAAAAACGAAAGTGTGAACTGACCCACGTTGTGAAGAAATACCGAATGCTGAACATCCCCACGCCCTACGATCATTTCTGGAGAAATTTCAATTTTTTATCGTTTTCAAAGGCCGAAAGGCGTGCACAGATCTAAACTAGGTCTATTTCGGGTGGAATCCCTATACCCATTATAGCGTGTGTCACTGCGTTCGACTCGCTCACCTCGACCACGTTCGTAGATTTCCTTACTCTCCCCTTTCCCTTTCCTTCCTTCATATGGTCCTTTCCTCTATCCCTCTAACCTTCTCTTTATCCTTGTTCATTAACACTCCTCTCCTTTTGTCCTCCATTCCTTCCTCGCCCTCCCTGTCTCCCCCTCATTTTTCCCCAAGACGAAAGAAACAAAACATTAAAAACGAAACGGAAAGCAAATAGCAAGCATCCAAATTGGTCTGTCCGCGGACATCATTGTACCACCAGCCATTACGTGAACAATGGTGTCTGGGAAATGTGAGGATTTCCGGAATTGCACTTAACTGTAGGTCACGTGATGAGCTTTCATTCACCCACCGGGCGGCGCCAGCCGAGCTGCACGCGAGCCAAGAATTGGCCATTAAAGGAAACAGGTAGTCAGGCAAGCCAGAGAAAAATATCCACCTGTTTTTTTCTTCGCCATTTTGCTTTAGATGATCAGTGTCCGAATCATGGGTGGTATCGCTACGAAAGGATATTAGATACCACCAAGTGGAATCGACTTTACAAAACTCGTGCAAAGACGACGACGAAAGGGAAAGTTTGTGGTTACGCAAGTATCGATATTAATCACCACAAGAGTGCAGTCTGTGCTTAGTCCCTGCAACAGTGGTGGATACATGTCTTAATAACCAGTGTTTTAATCGTGTACTGTTCAGTTAGACAAGAAAACAAAAAAGTGGGCTGACTGTGATCATGCGCTAGTCCAGTGACCGTATGCATAATCCTTACGTCATTTAACGCACTGCGGTAACCACAGGAAACATCCAAAATATTAGTAGTGTTCACTGTGGTTAACGCAATACGTTAACTAACGTATGGATTATGCATAAGGCCACAGGCATTCAACCAATCAGTCCCCCAAGTTGTTTTTTTTTCTTCTATTTTGCAAGCTACTGAGAAAAGGAAATTATTATAATGAACGCCATTAGGACGTATCCCGACAGTCAGACAGACCCATCATGACAGTGGTGATGTTGATTATGGTGGTGATAATGATAAGATAATAATGACGATGATAATGTTTAGAGAGGGATGGGATAATGGCCACGTGCCTTGTGATCGTGAGTGGTTGGTCATCGCGAAAATACTGAATGAAACTAATGTTCAGTACTTATGTATGGGAAAGCATAAACGTTTTTTCATATATCGCAGATTAGTATTATAGCGAGCACTTCTACGTTTTCTTACTGTGTAAGTTGTTTCTTGATGTTGCTGTTGTTGTTGTTGTTGTTGTTTTGTTGTTTTTGATGTAGTTGATGTGAAGATGAGAGTCTGGCTAAGTTACAAATGGTTCCCGTCAAAAATTTTCAAAGGACATATTGCTAGTATAAAACAATTTGTATTGGAGACAGTTGATATTTCCAGTTAAAACTCCTCAATATTTTGGAAATTATCGAGCATGCCCTCGACGCTACTTGAGATCCTCGCGAAAAGCCCTCTCCGACGTTTCGCGAAAGTATGTTTCTCGCAACAACAAAAAAAAAACAACAACAAAACTCTGATATAGTATTTATTTTGGATCAGGTACATCGTAAGATTTCAGTTTCTGTGGCTCATAATGTAGATTAAAGGGCTGGTCTAGCAATAGATGTTTCAACAGAGCCTTCGCCGAAATGGGAGTGTGGGAATCGTGGCTCGGAGATGTATAGTTTTTATATAACTAGCTGAGGCTTCTATGAGACAGGGAGCGGATTAATGATGTGAAGCAGAAAATAGTTCGGTCATCGCGCTGTCTTTGTTGTCTCCCCTTTCTCTGTCCATCTAAGCTTCTTTCCTTCAAACTTTCTTTTTTCTTAAATTGCATTTAGAAGTTTTATTTGAAGAAATACCTTGCTGCACTCGCATTTCCATTTTGAGCTGACCTACATTAGAGTATATTCTTATCACAGACTCTTAATGCTGTGGGACACTGAGTATGAACATAAATTTCAGGGAACAGTTCAGAGCCGTGAGGTGTTTGACCTCTTAAGAAAAATTTGATACAAAGCACAGAAAAAAAAAATAAAAGCACTAATAGCTGTTTCCCCGGGATGTCGCGAAACGCTATCATCGGCTTAAGACTTAAGCTCGCGAAACACTACGATTATCACGTAACAACATGCAGTCAGTGCGCACGGCTGTCACGACACGCTGGTGAGAAACAGTGTGGTTCTTGTGGGGACATTGAGAGTATGTACACAGTGACGTCATATATAGATTAGTGCTTCTTTAGATTTCTGATTCTGTGATGCCAAAGGACTTGAGAAGGAAGGCCACCACAAGGAATAAGTGAGCATTTCGAATGCATGGGTTTAAAAGTCAAAGATCCTACTGTATACAGTATTATGCAGACTGAAGAGGATAATTATGGTAAACTCGACGAAGAAGAAACAAAGACGGGTATGCAGTGTTTCTAGGCAATTTTACTAAAGACACCATCCAATTCCCAAGATGCATTCTTAGGTCAGATTTGCAGGTTCTGAACCACTTCATGTAGCAATGCAATAGACAGACAGAGACGAGACAAGTTTCGGGGCCAAGTTTACATGTTGACTTTGGGAAGACCCTTTAGTTTTAAGTTCAAATGTTAATGTGCGGTATATAAATGTAGGAAGGCGTGATTTCTGAAATTATCAATTCCTTAGGGCGGCAGCAACAGGAAGAAGGAGAAAGGAAATTTGTGCAGAGAACGACTAGACATCTACTTGTATTTTAGCAGATAAACTTATCATCTGATTTACTGAACAATTGCAATGCCAAGAGTTGTAAAGTTAGAACTGCAGCATGATTATTAAAACTTCATATCAGCGCCATATATATCGGGTTTTTTTTCCTTCAATTGCTGCTCCAGCTACGATCAGGCACCTAACATACAGCAAGCAGTTGGAAAGGAAATACGCTTTAGTTTTCTGATGCCATGTTTCGGAATTCTGTAATGACTCCCATATCAACTACGGCCTTCCTTCTCCCCTCTCGTGTTTCCGCCATTTTGATTCCCTCGAAGATCCCGCGAGGATCTCGTTGGATTTACCCGTAATGCAAAGGTCAAGTCTGCAGGTCAGGTCGTGGAGCAGGGGACAGCACTCTAGTAATCCCCTCTGTCGTGTTCCGGCAGACGACAGTGATCACATGACATTCTGTTTGTGTTCGTCATCCCTGGCTGATCGATAAATGGAATGATTAATTGGGCCGACATCTCCGCAGACGACTTGGTGACTTGAAGCAGACTTTCTTTCACTCGTCGATAATGTACTGCTCGTCGAAACAAAACAAAAAAAAAAAAAAAATCAACCGCAGCATCTTGACTCCTCTAGGTTCCACACTGCTATTGTCATTAAATTTTTCGAGCCAGCAAGCTGTTTGAGCTACAGTCATGAACTGTAGAAGAGTTCTCAATGATCAAGAGTTCCTTTGTATTTTAGAGGAAAAACTGAGCAATGTAAAATTATAGTTTTTCGCGTTACGAGGAAATGCGGTCATTGAAAAAAGATATAAGAAGTAAAGTTGTTTCTGAGGATGACTGCGAAGAAAACAAAGCCACATCCATTGCGTTTAATAGATCTGATTTAAGTTTCATTAAATGATATTTGAAGAGAATTCGTTGCAGTCTGCGTTGGTGTTACGGCATCTATAGACCACTATCGGTTGTAATGCATGCACGCTTATTTCGGCATTGCAAGGTACAGCCCCTTCGATTACTGATTTCGTATTCTGCCCTTTCATTGTCAGAGAAATGCTGTTCATGCGACGTTCACTTTCAGAAGCGTGACTTTGTGACGCAGTTACATTACTATTTTCATTTATATTTTGTTTCAACCGGAAGTGAGTCTTGTCAACGTTTACTAATTACAAATGGTCTTTTCTTCATAATACGTATTATGCAGTACAACTTTTGTAGAAGACTGTGGTACAATCTGAGAAGGTCTTTGTGTACAGTTCACGACTTTAATCTGTAAAATTTGAGGTAGAAACAATTAATTTTAAGTATCCATGACGACCTTGGACACTTATGGCATTTGAGCCCATCCCTGATACCCCCGGCCCAGACTTTCCTTTGACCTCTTAGTCTTAGTCCAAGATTTTGTAGGCAATTAATTTTTTGTGCCCCAAGTTTCCAGCACACTAACGATAACTCATACCAATGCCCCAGAAAATCTGAATTTTATGATTCTCCTTTGTAAGCTAAGTGTCCTCATATGATTGGTCCAAGTCCTGGAGACTCTATTTAGCTACTCACTCTCCTGCCACAAAAATATGCGCGCGTGAAAACATAGCTCCTGCCAAAAGAAAATTCACTTATATATATATATATCTATCGTCTTACGACGAAAGTACTAAGCTGGTTTTTCTGCCAAAATAACGCTTTTGCGTCTTCATGATGATATAATATGTCAGTACTCGTTTCTCGTCTAAGTATTTTTGCGACACTGGGGATACCCTTAATACACTATAACAGAAATTAGAAAGCGGTTTTGTTGTTTCAAAGAAACTTTCGCAAAAACGGTTTTGGCAAAGATAAGCTCTTTTGTGGCGACTCAATGTTGAAATCCCATATGGGAGGTTCACCTTACTTCAGCTCAGAGAACAGACTTGTGGCTGTAGGCATAATCCATACGTTAATTAACGCACTGCGGTAACCACGGGAAACTCCCAAAACATTAGTACTGTTCACTCTGGTTAACTAACATATGGATTATGCATACGGCCACTGGTCAGCCGAAACAGTTGTTCTTGGCCACGTCTATACCGCACTCTTCATTAGTTTGACAGCGTACCTTTGTGTCCCCAGGGACAGAGTTCCTGTACTATGTTGGACATCTGCAAGTGNTGATTTCGAAGAAAACATAGCCACATCCATTGCGTTTGTTAGATCTGATTTCAGTTTCATTAAACGAAATTTGAAGAGAATTCGTTGCAGTCTGCATTGGTGTTAGGCATCTATAAACCACTCTCGGTTGTAATGCATGCATGCTCATTTCGGCATTGCAAGGTACAGCCCCTTCGATTACTGATTTCGTATTCTGCCCTTTCATTGTCAGAGAAATGCTGTTCATGCGACGTTCACTTTCAGAAGCGTGACTTTGTGACGCAGCTACATTACTATCTTCAATTATATTTTGTTTCAACCGGAAGTGAGTCTTGTTAAAGTTACAAATGGTCTGTTCTTCATAATATGTATTATGCAGTACAACTTTTGTAGACGACTGTGGTGCAATCTGAGAAGATCTGTGTGTACAGTTCACGACTTAAATCTGTAAAATCTGTGGTAGAAACAATTAACGCCATTGTGATTACACAAAAGAGAAAATAACGCATGTAGACCTGTAATAATTTTAAGTATCCATGACGACCTTGGATACTTATGGCATTTGAGCCCATCCCTGCAACCCCCGGCCCAGACTTTCCTTTGACCTCTTAGTCCAGGATTTTGTAGGCAATTAATTTTTGTGCCCCAAGTTTCCAGCACACTAACGATAACTCATACCAGTGCACCAGAAAATCTGAGTTATATGATTTTCCTGTGTAAGCTAAGTATCTCTTATGATTGGTCCAAGTCCTGGAGACTCTATTTAGCTACTCACTCTCCTGCCACCAAAATATGCGCGCGTGAAAACATAGCTTCTGCCAAAAGAAAATTCACTTATCTCTATCGTCTTGCGACGAAAGTACTGAGCTGGTTTTTCTGCCAAAGTAACGCTTTTGTGTCTTCATGATGATAATATATGTCAGTACTCGTTTCTCGTCTAAGTATTTTTGCGACACTGGGAATACCCTTAATACACTATAATTAGAAAGCGGTTCTGTTGTTTCAAAGCAACTTTCGCAAAAACAGTTTTGGCAAAGATAAGCTCTTTTATGGCGACTCAATGTTGAAATGCCATATGGGAGGTTCACCTTACTTCAGCTGTTTAGTTCAAGACAGAGAACAGACTTGTGGCTGTAGGCATAATCCATACGTTAATTAACGCACTGCGGTAACCACGGGAAACTCCCAAAACATTAGTACTGTTCACTCTGGTTAACTAACGTATGGATTATGCATACGGCCACTGGTCAGCCGAAACAGTTGTTCTTGGCCACGTCTATACCGCACTCTTCATTAGTTTGACAGCGTACCTTTGTGTCCCCAGGGACAGAGTTCCTGTACTATGTTGGACATCTGCAAGTGGATATGAGTATAATTATGTCGGCATCAAATTGCTTAACATAATTATCTCAAGCGTGATCAGAGTGATGAGTTGGCTGAAGATTAAAGTACTTTCGATCGATCACATGAAGGCTGTAGATTAAGCTTCATGTGGCCATGTGACCATTACCGACGGGTTCGTTTGACGTATGCAGGAGGTTAACTTTCATTTCTCAAGCTGTCCATCCTAGCTTAAAAAATGGCTGAAATAAATCAGTTACTAGTATTTTACATTATGCTTTGATTTAAGCGACGCTGTTGCCTCTTCACTGTAACCGACTGGCCATTGTACTCGTGTGTGTGGTCGCAAAGCAAGCGTCAGCCGAGTAGACATTTTCATTAATTTTGACGAACTGCAACTTCGTGATATCTGATGCCAAGCATAAATCACTTACGGCGAATAAGAGTTGCCTTCTTCATCACCTTCCTCTTCGTTGCGACATTTATTTCAAATATTACTTATAACTACATGTATGATATAGACTACACAAGTTTTTGTTGTTGTTGTTGTTGTTTTTTTTCATGACCTCAAACTCTCTAGAGAGTCCAGCCATATATCATTTGTTAGGTCAGTCTGTGCCTTAAACTTCAGACATTACAAAATTATGACACGGAATTTTAGTAGAAGAGGATCTTCTAGCGGAAGTAGAGGTACGAAGATGCCAGTGTTTTCGTCACTGTTGGCTGTATTAGGTTTTACACTTCTCATTAATTCATTCAGAGGTCCCAGGCCAAAAATACTTTCCAAACATGTTGCTTAGCTCTTCTTCCAAATTTTGACACAAAGAAAAATGCCCCTAAACCATTTTGATTTTGAGAGCTTAAGCAGTGAAGCAGGCAACCTAATATTTTAGGCCTTTTTACTAAGTAAACAAAGTAACCTTACCCACCTAGCAACAGCCACAAAGTTTATACTTGAGTGGCTAAACCTCACCTATTCTGAGTCTACACATGTATTTGCACCTATCTAAGCCTTTGAAATTCAATTCAAACCTCTTTTCCCCCCTCCCCACGGCCAATTTTCTGATTTTATAGGACCATTTAAAATTGTATATTTTTATGTCAGGTGCTATTGGCATCTTCATACCAAGAATTACAACCAGTAAGCATAATATCCATGTCCATCCATAGCGTAAAATATCGTAGCTGCTGCAAGTTGGCTGGATGGCGACAAGAATACCGGTGTACTTTAGCTTATAAAGGCGGGTCAGGCGATTTTTGCTGATGTGTAGCCCCTTGGGAGAGCGATGGCTGGAATTAGAGGGAGCTTGGAGGGTAGAGAAAGTCTTGGGAACTGAGAAACTGAAAGGCAAGGTTTAAGCTGTAAAGGCTAAAGAAATAGCGAGAGAGAGGAAGAGGGGGAGGAGGAGAGAGAGAGAGAGAGAGAGAGAAAGAGATGGAGAGGGGGGGGGGAAGAAGATAAGCTTGACCGAAAAAAAAAATACTGAATAATCAGATTACTGTGGCCTGTAGATGGGATATATTGTTTTCTGAAAATAGAGAGACCTTAGAATATCCAGATATAGCCAAAGACAACCTTTGGTGATAAAAGGTTAGCTTGAGGCTTTGATACTCTGGCCATAGAAACTCAGGAAATGGAAGGGACAAACTCTTATTGTCCATCGTGACTGGAGGCATTGTAATAACAGCTTCTCTTCTTCATAGATGACCGTCGTCTATGGACTTCATCTCATTTATAACAGTGGTGCCAGCGGCTCTCTCTACCAGATCTTCTCTTTACTGTCGTCGTCATCATCATCTTCTTCTTCTTCATCAAAACTAGAAGCATCTTCTCGCTCCGTGCACTCGTAAATTTTGGACAATCGAATTCTGATTATTATTTTCGTTTTTATAATCCTAAAAAAATTGAGTCGACTGGCTCTAAATTCGAGTTCTTAAGATGAACAAAAAATTTCGATTAAGGAACCAGGGCATTGCAACCAGTAGGCAAGAGACGTTCGAAGCCATGGTGTTTTAGGTCGTGATGGTTTGTTATAATATTTAAATAATAAATGATATCCCCATTACTCATAATTAAACACGAAAGCAAAAGACTAAAATCAGCCAATGACAGTGAGTGTTTCACATCAATGCTGCCAATCAGATTTCACGATAAGTGGCACGTGACACCATCTTGGTTTCTGTTGTCTCACGGAAGTTGTGTTTATACTTCCGGGTTCATTTATGTACAGTAATATGCCTGCGGTCTAACCACCACTACCACTACTACTACCACCGCCACTTCTACCATCATTGCCTTCAGCAGCAACGTCTTCAGCACCATTCATCTTAATCTGCTGTAGCCCCCCGCCGCCAGGCGCAGGTTAATGAGGTTGGTCCTATCTTGTCACTTACCCATCATCTCAATGCTCATGACACGATCCATTAAGAGGAGACCAAAGTCAACACAAAATGCCGCTCGGCTACTCGCGCTCCGATTACTTTATGAAAATTGAAAGGAGCTCTCCTCTCCTAAAGGGAGATAATTTATGCATTATAACGATACATTGGAGTAAGAGATAGCCAAAATGACAACCATTCTATTCATGAATGGCAGGGCCTTCTTTCTTGCGGGTGGGAATGGAAAAAGAGTGAGAGAGAGAGAGAGAGAGAGGGGGAAAATAAATGCTGCTCAAATATTTGAGGGCTTCCCCAATAATGAAGAACGCGCTTCATTTTTGGTGGGCCTGAAATGTTTTTGACCTTTTTTTTTTTCCTTTTTCTTCTTCAGGCTTGGGTGATTACAGTTATGGTGATATGATGAATGCGGTTAGACTCTTTTAAGTTCAGTTTTGCTGTCCTTTCCCTCCCGTTACCGGAGTACGCACCGCACCATGTTTGTATTTTTGATCGAAGAATATAACTGGTTATCTGACCACAGAGTCAGTTTGGTCTACAGTTTGTATTAAACGTGTTGCCAGCAAAAGGAAGGTATGTGACTGGTTAAGTTGTGAAGAAAAAGTGACGAAAGTTTACGTTGCTTTTGCTTTTTGGTATTAAGAAGATCTTATAGGCCAGTGGCGTTTTCTTCCATGTGCATAGTGACAGACTAATGTTGCCAACACAACACGAACAGTATTTCCCAACAGCTTGCCAGCGGCGTTCCTTCCATTTACTTAGTGACAGACTAATGCTGCGAAAAACACAAGACGAGCAGTTTTGCTCAGCATTGTTCGTAATAGTTTGAGGGTTGATTTTTTTTTTTTGTGACGAAAGAGATACTTTGGCATACGCTGAGACACTACCCTTCAGCACGTCTCCATTACCTGCCAGGCGAGCAAGTGATTACCTGGGCGCCCACGTCGAATTAATGACAGTGGTGAAATTCTCTAAACAGGAACATTCTTGCATTCTTCCGATTGCCGAAACGGCTGAAAATATCCCAAACCAAACAACCGCTACATCTATTCAAAAAAAGTATGGCTACCCAAAAAAAAGGGAGAAAAAAAAAAAAGGTGTGAGACAAAATTTGTGGACCTTCGCCCCAAAAAAAATCATTTAACACAGAGCGCCCTCCCTCTTTTTTCATAGGATTTTTCAGGCGCCAAAGCTTAAAGAAATAATTTACCCTCCCCTCTTCTTTTCATCTTCTTTTCTCACTTTGTCAAAAAATTAGTCGCGCCGGTGCCTGGTCTTAAGATCGGCCGTGAATGACAGGGTCGGGGCGAGGAGATCTCTATTAAGGGTACAAAAGGCGCTGACAAGAGCACCATTCAACGGGCCTTTTTGTGGCGGCTCCGGTGTCGTCAGTGGAGGTCGTTTTTGGGTATTGTAGATTTGGACACATGTCCAACTCCAAGGTGTGTATGAACTCTTGATTGGCGTGGACATTTTCTTTTGAGCCAATCATTGAAATTAGTCTTGCTGAGTGGCGTGGCTTTTGAGGGGATTACACGCTGGACGTATTACAGTGAAAAATCAATGAATGACGATATTGGTTGTAAGTCGTGAAGCTTTACCGATCTATCTGGGCTTTGGATTGTAACAAAAATCGTGTGTGTGAACTGCTGTCTATCCATCCATTCTTCCATCCATCCATCCATCCGTCCATCCGTCCGTCCGTCCGTCCGTTCACTCAACATACATCTTACTTTCCGCTGTGAGCAGTAGAGCAGTCTGCTTTGAGAAAGTGACCGCTCCTTTGTAAACTTCAGACTGCCAGGCTCAGCCTAGAGCCAGGAAGGATTGTACGTTCTCGACTTGAGAGTCTATCCGTTTCCTTTTCCGCGATCAGATGTCGACAGAGTGGCTGAGTGATTGTCTCTTGGTCCGAAAGGTTTCCGGGTTCGAATCCTATTGACGGCGATCTTTTTGGTGGTGTTTAAAAGGTACCTTCCTGTCGGCCATCCAAAGGGGATTCAAGCGTTGTATTTGATACAGCCATAACTGTGCTGAAAAGAGGCGCTAAAACCAAACCTATGCACAAAAAGTATCAGTAAAGTGTTGATATAGTCTAATATGAACTTGTAGTAGAGTGAAGGAACAAGATGGAAGAGAGAGGGATAAAGGATGTTTCATGTGCATTTTTCAGAGATCTGTTGTTGTTATTATTATTATTATTGTATTGCATTGTACCTTAATTTGTTTTGAAAATATGTTGGAATTGGCCGCAGTGCCTACAATAAACGACTGAACTGAACTGAACTGAACTGTTTTTTTCTTTCATTTGTAAACCTTCTTGCCCTTCCTATTTAGTTTAATTTCTAGTGTTAATTCACTCTGTCACTCTCGCTACATACAATACGACCTTATGAACTGGAATTTGAAATAACCAGTCTATACTTTTGAGCTTATGAAGTGTTAGATTTCGTGATAGCGATTGATACAGAAAACAAGAGACTGCGGACCAGAACACCAGGGTGTGTTTAGTGCTTTTTTTAAGATTACATAGGCTTTGAGGCCGTTAGATCTTACTCACTCACTTCTCTTACGGGCGCTCACTCACTCTTTCTCTCTCTTTCTCTCTCGCTGTGTGTGTGTGTTTGGGGGGG
>JAWQUT010000389.1:445013-455490 GCA_033807755.1 Ellobium chinense
CATCCACCCCTTCACCCGAAGCATTACAGCAGCTGTGATTCCCGCCTATGAATATTCCCGCGTACGCAAATTTGGAAACGTCATCCGCTAGAGAAATGTTATGTTGTTTCGTCGATCTGGTTCGGCGTGTGCGTTCAAATTTCCAGTGGCAAAGGAAACGCAATGTCTTTCCGGTACGAAATTTTAAAGTTTTATTTGGAGTCGACGAAATGGCAGAATGAATGCCGGAAACAAAGACAAAGAGAAAAATGCGGCACAAACTTTGTAAATTGATTAATAAAATCTTGCAATTTCCGTGAGCAGACAGTGATGCTAAACATTCTGTATCGGTATCGGATATTGTACATGTTGACATTTTCAGCCGAATTTTACAAACAGCGGTTTTGAAGGTTATGCATTATAGGAAGGGAACGTGCCACGCCCCCGATCCAGTCTTATAATATACAGTAGATAATAATGTATCACGTTGCCACGTTCGTCCTCTAGGTTGTTTCCCCCCTTTTGCCTTCTGAAGATCTCATGTTGCATCATCGCCTTGCGCGCTTCTCAGTTCAAACGTCACGGAGCCAGCTTTCGGAAATGTTGCAGCGTACGCTTCTTATACGAGTATGTTGGAAAACACTTCAAAGCCTGACAGCCTTAGATTGAGTTCGAAAGCAACATTGCCCCTGGAGTGGTACATTTACTTAATGTTTGCTTAAGACGTCCAGCTCTAGGTTTTCAGTGAGAAAGGCCAGACTTTACTGTATTTTACTTGAGAAACCGAGACTGGGCCTTTGGTAAGAAAGATCAAACTTTATTTTGCTCAAAGTAACAAGTTGGCTAGGCTTTCAATGGAAGAGATCTGATCTACTCTATCTTGCCGAAAACAACTTAACCATGGTTCAGCTTTCGGTAAGACAGACCAAATGGTAATTATACTATACATAAAAGTACCGTAATCACCTTGTTCGCCCCTCAACCCCTGTTAAGGTTTCAGACACAGGAATTATAAAGTCTGTATCTTCAACACTAACTTTATTATTCCTGATCATTCTCTAAGAGAGAAGTTTAGTATGCTCCAACGTAGAACCATATGTAACCAGGTGGCAAGGTATATAGTATTCTTTCATTATTATTAAAGGGGAGGAGTGTGAGCTCAGTCTGATATTTTTTCTGATGTTACATATCATTTTAGGGAAATGTGTCATATGGAATTTACCAAATTTCAATTACTGTGAATGATCAATTTTGAGAAGATAGGCCGAAAAAAACCAAACACTAGAAATTTCATGCCCATGCCGGGAATCGAACCAGGGTCTCCCAGCTTGCAAGTCTGAACGTGTAACCATACACTACAAAGACGCTAACGTCACAGCTAGGTATTTTCAGCTCCATCACGTGACCTAGGAAATCTTGCTCACACGTTGGTTTGTTTACATGCTCTGCTTATGAATGATTACTCATCACTTATCAAATTATCCTAGCAATCCCTAGATCACGTGGTGTAACTGACCCGTCTGAAAAAACCTCATTTCATTCTTAAATACCTACTGCCTGAATATGTTCCCAAACTTCCACTAGTGCTCATCCGTGACCCTAACACACTTCCCGACTGCTCACACATAAGATTTAAAAAAAGGGAGGAAACGAGGGAAGGAGGCTTTGTAAAGATACCTACGATCCCGACAACCATCTACCTTTGGATTTTCTTTCACCTGTAGTAAGTTCTAAGTTGTATGACTCGAAACCATTAGCAATGTAACCCGAGCCAAGGTTGATACTGGCTTTTTACAAAACAAAGGTACAGACCTTTCTTGAACGATTCTTTGCCGTTCCTTCGAAAGCCATCACAGTACTTTGTTTTGTATTACAATGCTGACGGAAGTCGTAAAAGCTTCCTTAGGCTTGCTGACTCTTCTTTCCTGTAGTTGCTTTTCCACCGAGTTTGTTGTTCAAACACTTTATGAGTGGAAACTTCAGAGGATTCACTATTATTTTGTTGTTGTTTATTTATGTAAACATGGTTTTTGCCTGTCCTGACATGGAAGCAGTGGTGTACCGTCTGATGAGGCTAAAAAGAAGTATAAGGTGTCATCAGTGAATAGGGGCCATTGTAGAAAAACCACTATCTTCAAGTGCATACTTCTCAACATATTGCCATGGTTCTTGCCTGTCTTGACATGCAAGCAGTGGCGTATCATCTGATGGGGCTAAGGAGAGAAGGAGTAGTCTTCAGGATAATAAAGGTTATTGCAGCAGGATGTCTACAAGCACAGCCTTCCCTGCATATTTGTATTTTCAGATGACATGTCCTGGAAGCATGTGAAAAAAGAAAATCTACCCCTACCTTACCCTACATTTTGTTTCATGTTTTCTTGAATCTTCTCATTCATCCTCTCCTCTGCTTGTCCATTTTCCAAGTTTCACTCTTCCAAAGGATGTAGTAATTTTTTTTTTTTACTTTTTCTTTCTTTCATTTTGTCTTGTCTCCTCACCCCCGGAATCAACCAAGCAAGCGAGCACAGCAGTTTCTTGTAAGTTTAATCATCGTTTTTAAGTTCTCTCAGCGTAAAAACAAGGCGCGTTAAAACCATTTCTGCGAAACAGCAACATTTTTCAGAAAACACAGCACTGTATGTCCTTTATTCAAGCTATTAGATAATTGCAACTATTTTGAATTATCGCAATTTAGTTATGTTCCCATGAAGTTGCAATAAAGCAGATTCGACAGTACAATGTATCAGCCAAGCATACGCTATGCTAGCAGGGCGTTATACACCCCTGCGCTTAACACCCCGACAGCTCACTCACAGCAGAACCCTCGCACGAGTCCTTTCTCCTTCCTCCTTTCCCTTTCGCATATTCTTTCCATTGTTTGGGTTAGGAAGGGGCTCTGACGGCTCAAGACTTCTCGTGAAATTACCCAGGGTGCTTTCCTGCTACCCGTTAACTCGTCGTTCTCTAATGGATAATGACAAAATAGGTTTATTCTCAACCCCTATGTTTCTTGGGCAGTTTTTTGTTGTTGTTTTCTTCTAGTGTGTTGCGTCTTCCAAGTCTCAGCGCTGAGACCTTGTATACACAGTGACAAATGAGTTTACGCACCTTTTCCCAATATTGTTCCTTCTGTGCTTGTTGAGCGGTCGTAATTTTTTGAAGCACCGCGAACCAGCGAAAGTTGAATTAAAGGCGTATAGGATGACAGTGAGTGATAGACCATTCTGGTCTACCCGGCCGATCCGCGCGTTAACGCCAGTGACCTGTCGATTTGGTGAATTTTCAAGACTCGCGATACTCTGCCTGCTCTGGATATCGAAAATATCAGTGCTGTCTGAATTTGGTAGAATGTTAATCCAAGTTGTAAAAAAAAACCCAACTGACAGACACTATTGTCCGCCGAATTTTTGGCCTTCAAGGCCTTTATCAAGCCATATCAAATGTGTGTTCTGAGCACATCAAGAGTACAATAATACAAGGAAACAAGACGGAAAATGGAGAGAAATGTTATCTAGTAGGAGACAGGCCATAGAATCGTTTTAGAGTTTCTATTCTTTTGTCGATACAAAATTTGATGAGGTTTGAAACTGAGATGATAGGAGGGAAATCGAAATAACTTTCGATGCATTTTTTGATATAAAGACATTGGAACTGAGTTAGGTATTACATTACAGGCTAGTTACTGAGACGTGGCATGCGAGGGGGAGCTAAGGGGGGTGTTGAAAGAGTGCTTGAAGGGTATCCACTTCTTATGTTCACCGAACCTTCGCTTTACGTTTTCCGATCTGTAGTCTGTTACAGTCTACTGTGATAACTGGAACGCTTGGTAACAACCGATGCGGAAGACAGAGAGAGAGAGAGAGAGAGAGAGAGAGAGGAAATTCTAAATGGGCTTAGCAAATTGAATGGGTGCACAGGACACTTGGAGAATTGCTAAAGTGGACAGCAGACAAAAGTGGAGGTCCATATTAGCCACCGCCAGTCGGCATGGTACCTGAAGAAAAAGAAGAGGAAGAAGATGATGAAAAAGAAGAAGAAGACGAAGATGGAGGAGGAGAAGGGGGAGGCATAAAGCTGTTCGATGCTTTTGAAGTAGGATCGAATTAGCACAAAATTTTATAATATATTTCCTAGCCAGAGCTCCCTGTTAACGACATCGAATGTGCCGAGTATCATAAGTATCGATATACATACAGCCTTGCATCTTGCCCATCCCTAGCCAGCGCCGGGCCGCGTGAGTGAGTTTGATAAATGGTGCGTGTGCAGTGCGCACTTCTCTTTGTTTACCTATGTGATCCAAACGTTCTACACCTGTGCGTGTGGGGCACCCTTGTAAATTCCAACACTTTTCCATCTCAGCCATTCGTCTCCATGTTTCTACCTGGTTAAGTTCAGTGCTGATTTATGGACCAACAAGGACCTGCCTTGTTCACGCGTATACATCTAGACAGTGGCGGCGGTTCCTCACCATTTAGTTCATGCAACTAGTGTAGTGCCGGGCAAACTTTAGTTCTAGTAATAATAATGATAATGATAATAATAAAATAATAATAATAATTAATAGTAGAATTAGTAGTAGCAATAGTAGTAGTAATAGTAACAATAGTAGTAAATAATAGAAGTAGTAGTAGTAGTAGTAATAATAAAAATAACAATAATATAACAGTAATAGTAATAATAATATTACCAGTTGTTATAATAATGACAGTAATAATAATAATAATAATAATATTAACAGTGGTTATAATGATAAAAAAATACGAAGACTAAACAATATCACGCAGTATATGGAGCAGCGTGGCCAAATGGTTACGGCGTTGGACACACCTTCACAAGGCCGTAATTTCGATGTCCGACCACAGTCATGTTGTAAGTGTCTTGAGAAAGTATTTCATTCACATTCTCCTCAGTCCACCCGTCTGTAAAATGGGTACCTGGCTGTAGGCGATGAAAGATATTGTGATAATGCCAGTTATCAGCGCCTGTCATTGGCAGCGGCATGGTATGCTCGTGAGGAAGTTGAGAATGTCATAGAGTCATCAGGTCTGCTGGGGGTCATAATAGTGTGAAGTCGCGAGAGCGAGCATTAGCCAGGATACAAGACTTAATATAAACGGCATTATTATTATTATTATCATCATCAATATCATCATTATTATTTAAGCTGTAGGTTTCTATAAGCATTAAGAAATATTTTAACGTACGTTTGCACTGATGTATGGCTGGACACTAAGCTTGACCTAGTATCAGTGCTGATGAATAAGGGGAGGTTGCACTCACACGGGTAGTTTTGGGGGCCACGCGCCGCCGCTGCATCCAGATTAGAAAGGTTACCCCAGTTCGAGTTGCGCAGCTGTGCTTGTACAGATCAACATAATTTACATGTCGCAAGCTTCATGAAAACTGAGTTTGAAAGCTCATCGCAAGTGTAACTTGTAACTTGATGCCCAAATGATCATCACAGGGCTGATGGTAGAGTTCAGTGTAACCTTGTGACCAGGCGTGGCTTGCCAAGGCCGGGTATATTAGCAAACATACCAATTCAAATTTTAATGTTTTTGGAAAGTGATACTGGTTTAGATTTTCGTTATATTCTGAGGCACCTTATTCTTCATAGGGTAAAATTCTTAATTTTTCATTCCTTAGAAGTAAAATTGGTTTAGACTAGATACTTATTGTATTGAGTCACATTGTTCTTCAAAGGGGATTCTGTCTGCGCATCCCCAGTCTTGATTGTATTGTTCACGCAGTACATGTACTAACACTGAACGATATTATAGAAAAGATGAGGCATAGTCCCTGCTCAAAGATGACACGCAAATTCGCGAAGCGTTCCTTATTTTTTGTTGAGAGTGGGTGGATGAATTAGTGTCATTATTACTGACAGTATATAGGCCATAATTTGTTCTTCTAATGGATGTATTCTCATTTATACTTAGAGTACCTAAATTTCATAAAGTATGTTCACTGTCATAATTTGGTTTATATTCTTTGCGTTGGTTTTTCTCAACATGCTTTTGACTACATCATCATGCGATATTCTTGATCCTCTCATTCTCATGTTAAATGGGCGATCTTTCCATTCCTCTTCATCTCGCCGTCTTCTCAAGCAAGTTAATACAGTTAATAGCAGATGGTTCTTTGCCAGGTTTCTTAGAATGGCGTTGAAAATTTCGAAGAATTGAAACATTGAATCAGGAATTCCATCGGCTGGTCTTCGCTGTAGGATCCATACTTTGAATGCCGTTTGGGCCAGTGAATTACAGTTATTTTTTGAGAGGCATGTATAAGAACTGTCCGGTTTTTGGCACTGATCGAGACTTTTTCAAGACTGTAGTTAACAGCATCCATTCGGTTGAATTGTTAACTTGCTGTTTGAATTTAGAGTCATCAATAACTCGTGAAACATTTCGATTCTTAAACATCGACATTGTCAGTGATGTGAAGATGGTACCACGTCTTAAATATTAAATTCACGTAACTCCTGACGATCATCTTAAAGGGTTACGTGAAGACCTCACACCGCTGTCGCTTCATCCTGTGCAAACCTCTCATGCCAAAAGAAAACTACACGCGCGCGAACACACGTGTCCTGTCAGCTGATCGCTTGCGCGTGAGCGGATGCCGGCTAGTGACGAAATGTCTTCGCTGGACTCACTTTGAAAACGCGACACAAACTTGAAGTGACAGTGACTGGAACGTGACGAGATTTTTTCTACCGAGATCATATTTCCACAACAGTTAATGAATTGAGCAAAAAAAAAATGGAGAAAATGTGTTTGTCAACGTTATTCTTTGCTCATTTCATGAGATGTTATGGAGCCAATGTTGAGTCATGTTGATGATGACAAAGGGATGGGCGTAATTATACATGGCTTTTTGGAAGCCCGGCTGATTGCGTTTTTTTGGGGAGACTGGGTGGTATAACTATTATCATATCTGTCATCGTCGTTGTTGTCACCGTCGTTGTCTTCATCATTTTCAAAAATATGAAACACTCTCAGTACTGTGGCATGAACAATTTAATAAAAGTTCCAAAGTTTCGGATCAGTGTCCATCTTGTCGTTGTCCTCATCATGATCACCACCGCCACCACCACCATCTCTATCATTTTCCTTATCACTGCTGATATCGGCAACATTTTAACCAAAGGACGCATTTGACTCGCAGAATCATGTTAGAAAGCCAGTGGGAAAATAGGCGGTATATGAAGACAGTGAAACAGAATGGAAAAGAGTAAATCAAGAAAGAATGAAAGAAAGTGACGAAGGAAGGAAGGAAGAGCAAACGGAAGGAAGTAAGTGCTAAGGGAAGAAAGGAAGAAAAGAAGGAAGTGAATGGAAGAAATCGGAGAAAACTGCGACAAAGAAGGAAGGATGGAATGGAAGACTGTTTGAGAGCTAAGGGGGAAAATAAGATGAAGAGAAAAGGTTAAAGCAGGTGAAGAAGTGCGTGAGAGGGATTCAAGAATGAATGAATGAAAAAAATAAAGACAGAAGATAGATATGTCTAAGGCTGTTAAAGATCGAAGGAGGACTGAAGAGATGAAGAATGGGCAAAGGCGGAAGGAAGAAGAAATGAGAAGGAAGGAAGATATGGAGGAAGTAAGAAGAATGCATAGAAGAGAGAAGGGTAAAGAGAGAAACGGTATATCAACCATATGGCAATACACATGTCGGACGCACAGCTGTAATGTCTAGGTATGGAAAAAAATGACCAGCACAAGGAAAAAAAACACTGAAGAAAATGTCATAGAAATTCATGAGGAATGAGCGAAAAGTAGGGGAAAAAAAGGGCAGAGAAGGTACATCTACCATATGTTCATAGACATGTCAGCCGCGCAGTTACAATGCCTAGTCTAAGTGAAAAATAAAAAACCGAAATCGAGCTTTAAAAAAAAAAAAACGGAAGAAAAGGTCACGGGGTCACCGTGGTGTTAAGCGCAATGCAAAGTCCCAGATCCAAAGTTTACAAACTTCTCTTAACAGATGGGAGGGTACCCGGAAACAGAGCCTCTCTTTAGGCGCGGCAGGATGGCAGTTCTGTCAAGAAGAGGGCACGAACGGGCACTCGTGGCATTTTCACCAGCGAGGCCCGTCCCAATATTTGGTTGGCAGTTTTTTGTCTTAACATTTTCACTGGCGGTATGATATCGGCGCCGGATGGCGTACGGTAATCGTGTGATAGGATCCGGCCGTTCTTCCAGTCTGTATATGCTCATTCTTCCTTCCGTTTATTCGTCCGTTCGTTCATCCATCCATTCATGCATCCATCCATCCGTCCGTTCGTCCATCCATTCAGTCATCCATCCATCCGACCGTTTGTCCGTCCATCCATCCATCCATCCATCCATCCATCCATCCATCCATCCATCCATCCATGCTTTCGTCCGTCCGTCCGGCCTGCCGTCCGTCCGCCAGCCCGTCTGTCCGTCTGTCTGTCCATCCATCCATCCATCCATCCATCCGTCCGTCCGTCCGTCCGTCCGTCCGTCCGCCTATCCATACATCCATGTATAAATGTATTTTTCCATCCATCCAGTCTTCTAGCCAATCCATCCATCCATCCATCCATCCATCCATCCATCCATCCATCCATCCATCCATCCATCCTGTGGCTGTCACGCCCTCTCCCTGCCATTCATTTCTACAGGATCCTCACTTTTTTTTCTCTCTCTCTCAGTTTACCTCTTCCCTCCTACGCCATCATTCCTACATTTGGAAAGTGTCGACAAAGTTAGACAGAAGTTGGACAGAAGTTAGACAGAAGTTAGACAATACGAAATTGTGTCAAAACCCGCAGCGACGGCAGGGCTCCCATTACTGAAATCTGTTAGTAAGTAGCCTGTCATACGAATTTGTTTACAAACGTCTGCCCTAACGACAGAACGAACGGTGTCTCGGCTGAACTTCCTGGTTTCCGCTACTCGACCTATTCACACCGCTGCCTTTTTTCTGGAAGTAAGCAGCACAAAACTGCGCACCTGCAAGCTGGGACTGGCATTCGCCGGTCCTGATCGTGTACAGATGAGAAAGACAAAGTGTAGGTAAAGATGTGACTGCGACGTTGTCTTTGTTGCGGGTGTTTTATAAGGTAAACAAGCCGAGGAGGTGACGAGGGATGTTGTTTAGATGCCGCATCTGTTTTTGGTGCGAAATGGCGCGTTTTCTGCCGTTCCGTTTACCTTGTTCTTTTTCCCTGTTAGGTGGCGACATTTAGATTGTCATGTCTGGCAAGTTCTTTAATAACTTCCACCGGCGAAGTGCAATCCGCTTTCTCGAAATTTCCGCTAAATAGCAACATTTTTTCATGTGACTGAATACCAACGTTATACATAAAAATCACTGGATAATCGCGGGTGCTTTTGATGGTAACTTTTTTTTCTTGCTCCTGAGAATTTGCGATTTAGCGGAGGAGTAGATTGTATCCTGACACCTCAATCTGTTACGCATTGACAGTGGTTCTCAGATTGCTTATGTACTATGGACCTTTTGATCGGCATTCAGCCAGTAGCTCTTCAGGGTTTTCTGTGCAGGAAACCAGGCGAATCGGCAAAGCAGGGCAGGGCAGGGCAGGGCAGGTAGTGGGCATCTTTCCATCCATCCATCCATCCATCCATCCACCCCTCCCTCCCTCCCTCCATCCATGCATCCAGCCATCAATCCCATAGTGGCTCATCAAGAGTTTCTGTTCAGAAAGCCAGCAGACAGGCAAGGCAGGGCTTAGCAGGCGGTCAGTGAGCATCCATCCATCCATCCATCCATCCATCCATCCATCCATCCATTCATCCATCCGGTAGTGGCGCTTTAATAAGGTATTCAGTGCAATAAGCCAGGCAGACAGACAAAGCAGGCCAAGGCAGGGCAGGAGCGATCAGTGGGCGTTTCCCTTCAGCCCAGTCTAAGCCATTTCATTTGTTCCGAAGAAATATTGGTAACGTCACACTCTCGAAAAGTGAACAACAAATGTTTGAACAAATAATGAACCGATAATTTGATGAGTTCCGGAACCGCGGCCTGAACATAGCAGTGACATGCACCACGGAACCTCAGAGCACTAAAACGATGCCCGATAGTGCAATAAAAAAATGAGAGGGTTGATGCCACATTTGACCATTGCCTACTCATCAGGCAAATGACCACTACCCCTGACTGTGGATCTGCTGACAGTAATGTGTTGTACTCACGAGACAAAATTTGTGTGCATCACTTCTTGTGCTTCACGGCGGGAGAAAAGAGGGTAGATGAGTTGAGAGGGATTGGAAGAGTGCAAGACTGACCCCCCCCTTCGCCCCCTTCCCCTTTCTTCTCCTTTATAGTTCAGTGTCCACCAATTAGCTAATATGGCCACCAACCTTACAGGGCACCAATGGGTCCTACTCACGAAACAGAAGCTGCGTGCATCCCTTCTGCACTCACGTTGAGGCAGGAGAAGAGGGGAAGTTGGATGGGGAGAGACAGAAAGATGCAGGACTATCACTCCCCTTACCTTCCCTCCT
>JAWQUT010000389.1:456104-480592 GCA_033807755.1 Ellobium chinense
AACCAGCCACTGGGATTGTCCAGTGTTCACGTCAGGTAGTAACTACATATAATGCAGGATTTGCCAGCAAATAATGAGTCATATTCATGAAACAAAAAGTTGTGGGTGTCAACTCTGCACTCATAGCAAGGGATAAAGAGGAGGGTGGGGAAGAATGAAACCGTTGACAGGACCGTTACGCACTGTCCAATGTCCACTAGTCAGATAGTGACCACAAGCCATGCAGGATCAGTCCGAACTGATGGACTATGCTCTTTAAACAGATGAAGTTGAGGACAACGGCTCTGTACTCACAGCAAGGGGAGGAGGGAAGGGTAGGGAGAGATGAAAAGCGGCGGAACTATCTCCCATCCCCTTGTCCAGTGTTCATTAGTCAGATAGTAACTGCAAACCTTGCAAGATCTGCCTGCACTCATGAGCATGTCAACGAAACAGATGGAGTTAAGGGCAACACCTCTGTGCTCATAGCAAGGGAAGAGAGGAGGTTGGGGAAGGATGGAAAGTTGACAGGAGTGTCGTCCGCTTGTCCAGAATGTCCACTGATTGGACAGTGACCACAAGCCATGCAGGGCATGTCTGCACTAATGGGCTATACTCATGAAACAGAAGATGTAGGCTACGCCTCTGCATTCACAGAAAGAGAGAAAGCGGGGAGGATGGGGAAGGTGGAAAGTTACCTCCTTGTCCAGAGTCCACTAGTCAGAAAGTGACCGCAAGTTTATGCAAGCTCTCTCTGCATTAATAGACCATACTCATGAGACACAAGTTGTGGGCAACGCCCCTGTACTCATAGCAAGGGAAAGAAGAGGTGTGGGGGAGGAGAGGCAAGGGATGTGATTGTCACCCCCCTTGTCCAGAATGTCCACTGGTGGGTGACCACAAGCCATCCAGGATCTGCCAGCACTAATAGGCCATGCTCACGAAACCGACATTATGTGCACCGTTTCCGTACTCATGGCCTCATGGGGGAAGGGGGGAGAGGAGGGTAAAAGGAAGGAATAAAGGGGTATGGGGTGGGGTGGGGAGGGTGAAAATCGATGACACGCCTGCAGAGTTGGGTAATTAGACCGGCCTTCCACAATGATAGTTGCTCACGGCTATGCCCTGTAGGAACTCCAGGCGAAAATTGTAATGTTTCAGGCGGAAAATTGGAGAAAGAGTGAGCAAGCGAGCGAGCGAGCGAGAGGAAGAGAGAGAGAGAAAGAGGCAGAGAAGATGTTTTCAGAGGGAATAACAGGGGAAAGAAAGTGTGTTGGAGATAAGGAAAAGATACTTCTAGATGGGATAGAGAGAAGTCCTAAAGCCCGCTAGAGGTGGAAGGATGAGTTCAAAAGTTTTACTTCTTTGGTGTGTGTTTGTGAGAGGGGTTAGGTGNGGGGGGGGGGGGGGGGGAGTGGGTATAGAGAGAATTAAGAATCGAGAGAAAGAGGAAGAATGACACTAAAGTGTGTTTTATGTGACACAACTTTAGTTCATATCAGTGCAGCTGTCACGAGACACATTCCACTGCAGCTCTGTTAACATGTGTTTCATTGACTCATGACCCATGATAGAATGATGAACAAGTAACAACATTTCAGAGTTCAGAACGATAGTTCACGATGTTGCACTATGCTAAGGTGAACGGTTTTTTTTTCTGGCTATGAACGACATGACCCGGTTGTTTTGGCAATGTCTGACAAGTGCGCATGCTAGAAAAAGAGAGAGAGAAGGAGAAATAGAAATAGATAGAAGATGATAAGATTTTCCGAAACCTTCGCGAAAGGACGTGTTGGCGTGTAAGAAAGAAACAAAAAGCGGAGAAAGAGAGGAAGGAGGGGGGGGTTTAGAGTGTTGTCTTTTTTCTGTCTTTCAAAAAAAAATTTTTTTTTTGTAGACAAAGTGTGTGTGTTATTGTATGTGTGTGGGTACCTTTGTGCATACGTGAGATTGTGATGTAAGAGAGAGAGAGAGACAAAGAGAGAGAAAGAGAGAAAAAGAGAGAGATGAACAGCCTGGGGACAGGCTCTTGTTGTGAAACTTTCGAAAGAACGAAGGAAGGAGAGAAACTAGGGAATAATGCCTCTTTTAAAAACATTTTAAGAGAAAGCTTTTATGCAATTTAAACGCCAGCGCCTATAATACCGGGGAATAAAAAGCTCACACGTTCCTGAATCCTTGACAACTAACGATGTGCTCACGATGATATGTAAAAAACGAAATGATGTGAACTGGGGGATTTTGTGCCACGTTATGGCTTTAGGGGGTTAGAATGGAGAGTGGCACAAAAACATGGGCAACGCTTTTTTGATTCCTGCAATTTGACAAAATGGGAAGCTATACCCCTTCCTTAGCAAAGGAAGTATTAGTCTTTAAGCAGGCCAAGATGGCTACGACTAATGCGGAAGAGACAGAAAACAATGCACTGACTTGCAAATGTTTGTGTTTGCTGTACTTAAATCTTTGCCCCATTCATCACTCTCTCCTTTATTTTTATCAACTTATTCTTATATTATATCTCCAATTTCTTCTCTCCTTCCTCAGAATGTGGCTTCATCTGCAAGTTCCTCTCCTTGGGCGTCACCGCCTCCATCTTCATCTCTGTGGGGAGCATTGTCATAGTCGTCTCCTGCGTGGTAGCTGTCGTGTGTTGCTGTCGGCGATCTTTATGCCGCAAGTCCCAGGAGCTGTCCACGGGCAACCCTGCGGGGGTGGTCACTACCACCACGGCGGTGGTGGCGAATGGTACCGGTGCTGGAGGAGGAGGAGGAGGTGGCGGTGGTGGTGGTAATGGTGGTAGTGCTGGCAGTTATCAAGGTGAGTGGTGTATGATGTTGTGGTCACTTGATAGGCAGGCATGCAGGCAGGCAGGAAGGTGAGCAAGCAGGCAGGAGGCAGACAGACAAACAGGCATGCAGATAGATAGACAGACAGATAGATTTTAGTGAAAGAGAAACCTTATACTTATTATGTTTATGTTATACCTCTGTTATAATTGGCCATTGGCCTGAATAAAAATACTTGAACTCTGTTTCCTTTTTGATAGATATAGCATGATTTTTTTTTCTAATAATCATTAAAGGATAAATCGAGTGACCAATTCCTAGTGTTACTAGGTCATTTTTTAATAATATAAATCAGTCGCCAACACTGAGCTAGTGCCATAGACTGAAATGTTGGCAATGCTTTAATGAATATTATGGAAGAAAAGCTGACTGGCTTAGTGCTTAAGTTACTCCTTCCTGTGTAATTGAATTTGAATACATTATAGTCAAGTCACAGATATGTGACTTTCGGGATCAGATAATCTACATTGATTTATAGACTGTTAAACCCACATCAGTGGCACCGAATTAGGTCGTAAAGACTACAGACTGTCTACCAATAAAAATGTAGACTTTAAACTTTACAACACGTCTAATTAATAAACATTACCAATCACACAATTAGGTCTGACGGACTGACAGAGTGAACAATCTAAGGGAAACAACTGCGAAAATGCTGTTGATTGCATTGCTTATTTCCCTTTATTTGTTGAACGTCACCTCCGGAGCATGAAAATAGTTGATTGAAAGGACAAGCAGAGTAGGCCTACTCTGTTACTGGAAAAGTGTTGCGATTAAATGTACTGCAGTTAAGTGAAGTCAGTTTGTATTTGTCATTGTTGTGTGAATTTGTGATCAGTAAACTAAATACTCTCTTTTTAGTAGCCTATAATGAACATGTTGGTTGAAAAGTGAGATGAACGCATGAAAGTGGGATGAACGCGTGTCTTATTCTTCCTTTATTTTTTTTCACAGGCTCTCGCGCGCCAAGTGCATTCAGTAACCACGCCTACTCACATCAGGGATACTACCCCATGCAGCCGGTGTACCCAACACCGCACGGTTCAGTGTATTCATACGCCAAGGATCCTTTTGCACCACCTGGTAGCGCCTATTCATCACAGCCTTCTCAGCATCGATCGTACACACCAACCAGCAGTAAATCGGGAAAATCCAATAGATCCAATAATAGCACAAGTGTAACATATAGTCAAGGCACCGAGAAAGTTTCATTACCTGTTAACCTCTAGCACACAGTTGATTTGTGTGTGGTTTGCCTTTTTTTTTTTTTTTAGAAAATCAAACAACAGCTACTAAAACTCAATAAATCCAAGTCATTTTGTGAATATTTTTTATGTTAAATATGAAATAATTGTGTACAAATATTTGTTTTTGTCACAGAATATTGTTGTAACTGTAATATGTCTGCTTTTCATATGTGACATGATGTTGTGAAAGATTGATTTCGAGGGTTGCCTGCACGAAAGCCATATCTCTCTTATATAATTCATATAACGATACAGTCTTTGGGCAGACACTCCTTGATTTGAATGTGCATGATGTATGAGGTTTTTTTATGCGTTTTGGTAGTGATGAACGGTAGTAATTCTGAGATGCCTTGGAAAGTACTTCAAAGTATTTACCATAAGTGGACAACATTTTCAGCTTTTCTGGGGGGAGAAAAAGCACTCTGCATTAATCCTTTACAATCACTAGCGTAGGCACCTTTTGCTACATTTTAAGTACCAAGTCAGGTAGCACACCTTTGTTAAAATCAATGTCAGCGTCACCAAAAAAGTAGAAATTTCCTTACTGCATATATATATATTTGTGGTTCTAGCTAGAGTTGTATAGCAGGTGATAAGCAAAATTTGTGAAAGGGATTTTCAGGAAAACAGCTACTTTATGCAGCGCTTCATTACAGAAATTTATGTTACTTGAATACTTTTAGGATGAATGAGATAACTGTTGTAAAACAGACCATCATTAAAATAATGTCCACATCGTGTATAAGATTCAGGGTTGTTCATGGGAAGGATGATGGCTGGAAAGCATGAAGTTGTGAAATTCATGGTTGAGCAATATGAAGATATTATTGTATTTATGGTGCTGTATTTTTTGTGTATATTGCCTGATTCTCCAATTCATTCATCTTTTTTTTCATACCTTGTCTGTATTTCCCATGTTTGGTGCGTGATTCAGTACTGAAGTGTAGTATTTATCTGTATCTGTTGCTGGAAGCTGAGCTTAGCTAAGTGACTTAAGTCAGTGGTGGATCTTGAAGGGAGATGTGCTCCTCTCTTTGGGAGTAATAACTCTGGTTGTGATGAGAGACAATGGCTAGCTATTCATTTCTAAAAGAAGAGGAAGAGAGACTATTGGTGACCCTCCTAGAAAAACAGCCTAGACCCACCTCTGGGTTGGGTTCTCATACAACGTGAGGATGGAGATGACAGCAGCTTCAACAGCCCTCACATACTTGGAGATACAACAAGACAAAAGTAGCGACATGCTGAAATTGTTACAGACACTGAAAGTGCTTTGGAAATACTGAAAGAACGTCTCCTCCATGAGGAATATTTAAGTAGAACTGGTGGTTACAAGGACATTTAATAGAGAGACTCTCTGTTGGGTTTTGAATCAGAGCACAGAAGGAGCTGTTCAGTGTGCAATGATGCTGTTTTCTTCAACAAGTAAACAAGTGGTGGATATCACATAGATACATGTGAGTTAATTTGTAAAGAGCTTCAACATTGTTGAAAGCCAGTGATTTACTGTAAACAATGACAGGAAGGACAACTGGAGTGGAGGAATAATTCTTTGCAAGAGAGGTCACGATTGATCTGATGCTTTCATAAATAGGTTGCAAGAGAGGTTTTGATTGATTGGATGATGACTGTTTGAGAAGGTTTGACTGATTGGATATCATTATGAATGATTTACAAGTGAGATTTTTATTTGCTTGGTGCCATCATGAATGAGTATTAAGAGAGGTTTTGATTGGGTTGAAGCCATCAAAAATGAGTTGTTTGAGACGTTTTGATAAGACATGACTGAATGAGTTTAAAGACAGCTTTTGATTGGTTGAATTCAAAGATGAATAAGTTATATAAAAGATGCGGATTGGTCTGATGTCATCATGTTGTCATCATGAATGAGTTGGAAGAAATGTTTTGATTGGTGGATGCCATCATGAATGAGAGCTAAGGTTCAGTGAACGCCAGTTAAGCTAAAAGAAGACTGGAAAAAAACAAAAACAAACCTGTATCCAAAATTTTTCTTTGGCTTCTTTCAGCCCCAAACTCTTCAAATTATCATTTTATTTTCAAATTCACTAACTTTTCCATATTGTCCAAAGTGTACTGAATTGCACTCTAACTGGCACACCTCTTCTTATGCACTGGGCACCACTTAGGAAATGATATATCTATTCTGATGAGTGACCAGTAATATGTTTGGCACTTTCAACGCTCATGAAATTGTTCACTTGAAGTACATAATCTTCAGTAATGCCATGATTGAAATGCTTTGTGTTACTGAAATGAACAAAACATCTATGACAATATTACAAATTAATCAGTAGTTTTAAGCTTCATGCACTATGAATGACAACCAAGAGGAATATATATCTGAAAATGTGGCATTTTTCAATCCTAAATTCTGTCAGTACAAAAATAGATTTGATAAGTTCCCATATTTTTTCAGCTTAGGCGATTTCCATTGTTTAGTGTGTTTGTAAGATTGTGAGTTCTTTGAATTATGTATGTAAAAATATATTATGCTGTGTTTGACACTTTGTAACTTGGTGTGTGTGTCTTTAAGTAATATTGTGATATATGCGAAATAATATGTTCACACCATGTAACATACACACCATACATGCATGTATGTCATGAAAATTTGTTTGCATTGTATTGTCAGGAATGTATTGATACATTAAACATTGGTTCTTTTATTTTTGTGTCAGTCAACAGGTTGTATCATTTGCTTGTCGTCATTAAATGAGAATTTGTGTGTCTGTTGAAAGTTAGAAGAAACGCCACTTATGAACAAGACTATCATAGATCTATCTTGTACACAAATTAGAAGTGCATGGGTGTCTCTACCAGCTGAAACAAGGCTTATGTTGCCAATTAAGAATCAAGATGCCAGTCTCAGAAGGTAAATGAAACCTTCCAGATTTAAAATTTTGTTAGTTGCAGAAACCAAACGAACAATTATGTCTATACATATAAATGCAGATTGTATAGATGAGAGGGAAGTAATTTGTGGATAACTGAGTTTTTGTGAGACAGATTACTTCTGTAATAACGTTTTACTTGGAAATTTTAACATTGTTTGGTGGTGACCTTCTACAATTTTTGACAGCTGTACCTGGAGCCAGAATAATGCCAGATCGAAAACTGTTCAGCTCATGAAAGAACACAAAACAAGCATAACATGATACCGTCAACGAATTGCAGAAGCAGCGTTAGGACTGGCTGCCAAGATATATGATATTCTTGCTTTTTGAGTGACGAAATAATGATATGAAATGGTAGTATGAATGTTTGAACAAAGTATTTGCCAGTGATTGCTTGATGGAATAGATTTTGAAAGACTGAATTCTGAAAGTGCAAGTTTGCATTTGGCTTTTGTCGTTTTCGTCAAGCTATGATCAAGAAGAGCTGTTATGTAATGGAGAACTGTTGTTTTAAGACACTGATCAGTGTGTTCAGTAAAAACAATCTACTCAAATATTCGTTCACATAGTCAGCATACATGTACTTTCATATTAAATATAGAAGTACATCATATTAAAAGATCAAACCCATGTACATTACGCACTTTTTAAATCCAAAACTTGTTTTGTTGCTGGGAGTTTTTCTTGCACATATTTATGCTTCATGAGTTTGCATTTTTATGACTATGAGCCAAGAATGAAAGTAGAAGTTACATGCTGTATTCCCTGTAGCTGTTATATTTTTGTCATTGCATTTATTTATCACTCTTGAATCTCTGTCTTAAACCTGTGTGATCAGTAATTATCAATCATGTCGCTTTGATTTAGATATGGCATATTGTCAGTGTTGCGAATTATTTTACTTGAGTTGTTTATTGCTTTGATGATTTGTAGATAGTTTTGAGTGCTACACTTTACACTGGCATGACCAGTCTGTCATTGAATAATGGTAATATGAGCATTTATATAACACCAGCTCGCACAATTAGCCCTGAGCACTTCTCAAAACTGGCACAGTAAATTTCACATTAGACGCATGCATAGGTCCAAATAAACATTAACACAGCCATTCCACACCTACGTATCTTTCAACATAATCAAGCTTACCTGAAAAAACAATATAAAAGCAGTGGCCCAGAAATATTTTGAGAAAATCACTAGAGGCCAAAATGTGTAAAAAAAGAGGTGTATTTAAAGAAATTTCCTGAAAATGTCCATTTTTGGAGCACTTCAGACGTGTTTCAGTAGCTTATTCCAAGTAAAAGGACCAGCATGTGTAAAACTTTGTACTCCAAATTTTTTTTTTCTGTTTTTGGTATGTCAGACGGAACAGAATCTTTCAACTGCCTAGACCTAGTATGAAAGTCTTGTATGTAGGTTTCACTGTATGCATTTTCTTTGTTTGATATTCCTCCCATTTTCTCAGATATTTAGTGTCTCTTTCTTTTTTTCCCCCACACCCTTTCAGTTCACTTGATCGAGCTTTGGTCTATTGAATGGAAGATTAAAATCTTTACGCAATAATCAAGTAGGCTGTAAAGTGCCTATCACGTGAATTGATTACTTTAGAATATACAAGAGTTTATGAATACAGTTGATCAACACTCCAAACTGTAAACTGGTAGCTTTGTTCCCATGGTAACTGACCACACCAAAATATGGCCCATCTGTTCTTCAGTGTCATGTATTGTAATCATGCTCATTCGGCTCTTCAATGTGCAATTTTGCATAGAAAATCCAACACCCTATTGGTGATAAGTTGTGCACCATGTTATCTGTATTACAACCTTGGGGAAAGAGCAGTGCCTGCCCTTTAAATATGACTCTCATGGTCTGAATTGATCTGAAAAACTGACCCCACCTTCTGAAGAACTTGAGCCACCCTTGGGCGAAACAACAAACCTTTGTGACCCATTCTTTCTTCACTCAAAAAAAAAAAAAAAAACTAATCTGTTTGTTAGTAATGCTGCTTCATATTTCCCATAAAGTTATGATTAAGTGAAGTTTGCTGTATGTGCCAGACTGTGAGAGTATCAGTATGGACAATCTACTAAAGTGGCGCAGCAAAAAAAACTAATCTGTTTGTTAGTAATGCTGCTTCATATTTCCCATAAAGTTATGATTAAGTGAAGTTTGCTGTATGTGCCAGACTGTGTGAGAGTATCAGTATGGACAATCTACTAAAGTGGCGCAGAGGACCATATTAGCTGCGACTTTAGGAAGATATAACATTGTGATGCCCAGTGCAATTGGAATGCAGAGATGGGGAACGCTAAAATTTTTTAGACAACTAAAACTTGGCTTTGAAAAACTGGTTGTGTTGGAGTGTCAGGTTGGTCAGTCCACTAATGTGATGCAGAGGACCATTTTACCTGAGACTTATAGGAATCTGTGGCATTGTGTTGCCCAGTGAAATTGGAATGCAGGAATGGAGAATGCTAAACATTTTCACTAAGTCCAAACTCAGCTCTTTAAAAACAGTTGATATTTTGATAAGCAAACAAATACTTTAAAAAAACAGAAGATAAAGCAATTTCCACAATATATTGAATGAAGACTGCATTCTTGCAAATCTGTTGGTCCAAAACTGAAGTGTATTGGTCCAAAATTGATGAGTATTGGTCCAAAACTGACGAATATTGGTCCAAACTTGACAAGTATTGGTACAAAACTGAAGTGTATTGATCCAACACTGACGAATATTGGTTCAAAACTAAAGTGTATTGGTCTAAAACTATTTCAACCCAATCATCTTGAAGTTGATCTGATCTGTACGGTTGTCTTAGAATTAGACAAGTTTTTTTTGAAATATCTCAACATAGTAGTACCCCACTATACTGTATGTCTTAGGTGCGTGAAAAAGTATAGATCTACTTATTACTGAGTTATACTAAATATTGAAGTCCACCCCAATAATGGAATCATAGAATAATAACACAACTTGCAGGAGACATCCCATACTTATTATCAAGGTATACTTAATAAATGAATACTTAATATCAAGATTCCACTTTAGATAATAACCTCATATTTCTCAGCCTTGGTCTTGAGTCATTTGGCAAGTAGATGAATGGCACATCTATCACCATGGACAGATGGAGTTAATACAGTGTTATGACCCGTGGATTTATTTGTTAAGACCAGTGGATTTGTTTTAGACATCTTATTTTACACATTTTACAATAACTTTGAAAGATATGGAAAATGCTTTATTTCATTGTGAAGTTATTGTTATCATTATTATTATTGGTAACTGTGTTATATGCATTTGCAATTACATTTTGTATGTACATGCTAAATTTAGTGTATACATTTTGTTTGCACATGCTACTTTAGTGTTTACATTGGTTTTGTGCAGTTGATATTGTAAAACAGTCTCTTATTTACAGAATCAGTGGCCGTATGCATAATCCCTACGTCAGTTAACGCAGTGCGGTAACCACGGGGAAACTCCCAAAACATTAGTAGTGTTCACTGTAGTTCACGCAATACGTTAACGTGTGGATTATGCATATGGCCATAGTATATTTGTGTTTAAGTTATGTAGTTGATGTGCGTTTACCATGAGCTGAGAGCGTTCATACACTGTTTTAGTCGGTGATGATGAAATTTGTTGATCAGTATTGTAACTTAAAGACTTGTTTTTTTTTTGTTGACTGGCAGTGAATTGTAATCTTAGAAACATTATGCTGAGAATGCTGTGTAAAGAGTGCTGCTGCTGTATGTGTAATAGCAGCAATGGTTGGCAGCAAAGGCAACACTTGTAGCTGTAGGCATAGAAGTGGTAGTCAGAAATGTATAATGTGATTTCTTGCTTTGCTAGGCTTTTGACCATTTTGTTAATGGCAAGGGGGGCTGATTCGTGATGCAGTTCAATCTAGCATAATTTTTTTGTTGAATGTGTAGCAACTGTGAACGGAATTTCCCTCGTGGATATTAAAGTTTATCCATTCTTATCTTATCTTATCTTATCTTATCTTATCTTATCTTATCTTATCTTATCTTATCTTTTCTTTTCTTTTCTTTTCTTTTCTTTTCTTTTCTTATCTTATAAACCATACACGTTTTAGTACAATAAACTGAAAAGTGCCAAGGGATTATTCACAGTAATATACTGAATCATACTTTCCTTTGAAAATTCCCTCAAATTTTTGGCATTACAGATCACTATTTTTCTTGTTTTGCTTGTAGCTATTGATTTGTTTCTTCTTTTTAAATGTGGTCAGTGAAATTTAAATTTACAATAAAAAAACATGTCCATCATAAATGTTTCAATCCATATGTGAATGTGTATTATGAGAACACTATAGAAAGTTTGTGCTCAGTCTCTGAGTGCTATATGCATATACACTCAAACTTCTTCTCCGTGTGTAAACATTGCACACATTGGTAGGTCCTGTTATTATGTACATATTATGTAGGCTGTAGGTGAGATAAACAGGGTCCACATTGACAGTCTGCGACATAAAAGATCGTATACCACTCTGCTTTAATTAGAAAGATACAGCCCTATACGTCAGCAATGACTACATGTACACCTTTAAATTACATGTTTTGTCATTGTGAAATTGATGTTAGGTGAGACCGAAGTCATATTACCCATATATATTACTCAGAGCGAAAGTGTGCCATTGGTATGATAAATTAAAATTATAAGTGGTGCATTTTTGTTCTATGACATCAAGCTAGATAATATGGTTTTATTCCTGCCCAGCTACAACTACAAGGTATATTTACACCATGAGAAAAACTATTTGTTCTCTTGTTCATTGTGTACATAGAGTAATAGACATGTACACATTTTGAACATGCTTTCAACAGTGTACAGATCTGCTTATTATATGTTCAAGTGTACTGGCTATGTTTGCCTTGAGTGAGAGGTTTAGATGAAGAGTGAGCAAGTTGTTGAGGTTATAACTGGTCTTTTTTTTGTTTTGTTTTGTTTCAGTTTTGTTTTTCTTGGTACTGTATCTGTATGACTTCAAATGCAGTAAAGTTCTCCATCATGTTTCAGTATTCTTGAGAGTTGGTTATTTAAATTCTTTCATAGATACTGTAGTTATCTTGGATTGGTGTTTTTATATTATTTTTTTCTAGTCAGTTTTATTTTTTTCTTGAACTTCATCTTTCTTTTATATTCCTTCCATCTCTTCTCAGCCGTCTGTAATTGGTTCATCCATCTATCATCTATTCTTTCTTCTGTTCTTATACTATGAATTGGCTTATTTACCCGTCCATCCATCCATATCATAATATATCCCTCTAACCATCCATCAACACATCCATCTATCCATCCATGGCTGGACAATGTTCCATTAGCTGTCCACAACAGAAACACTAGCCATTACCAAACAGTCAGCACTTCTCATGTGGAAGGTTAATGGACATAAAGAGGGTATTTTAACGTTTTGCACCAGCTGCAACCACGCAACTCAGGTCGGGTTTGGTTCAGGGTAACGTTCAAGACTGCAAGGCGGGCGAGGCCGGCGAGGCGATGTGCCTTGAGTTTGTGGCCGTGGCGAAAAGGCGGTAACACTGAACGGTTCCGCCGCGTACCCCGAGGCAAAATGGCGGCTAGTCGAGCGCATCGAGATACTGTTATTGTGAACTTTTTGCTTGGGGGCTTCCCTATGTCGCCAATTGTGCAACAATTAGCGCAAAATGATGATGAGTGTATTGAGGCCCTTGCAGCAAGTACACACATGAGGAAGAGGGGAGAAACACCAGCGAGAATTGCGGGTTATGTGGAGACAGTGGTCCCCAGCTACACGGACACAGTGTTTCGTGAGCATTTTCGAATGAGTCGTTCCACAGTTGAGGTAAGCAAGACTGTAGAGGCCTGAAAATTTCTAGAATTTGGTTGTGATGAATAATTCATTCGCTAGCCTGTTACCACTCAGAAGTGTTTGTGACCTCACTCATCAAACGTTCAGTCCCCGTTTCAGGCTAGCAGACATAGCCTAGCCCAAGGGCCAAGGCCATACCTGTTTTGCCCAAGGCTGTGTTGACTTAGCCCGCTGGGCAAGTGTGTGTAGTGAAAGTACGATATAATGAATAATAATGATTTGACACCCACTTAGCCTACTTTTTGGTCAACAATTGAACTAGGCAAGGCCTGTAGTTTTCTTTAGAGAATCTGTGACAGATAACAAATAAATATCCATGCTACAGGACTTGCCCAAAAGCCATGAGGCCAGGGGATACAGGCAGACACGTGACGTCACCTCGTCAGGACATTTTATGTCATCTCGTTCTCATTATACTGACGGGAAACGTCGAGATTGGTGTCGTGCAACGACAAAATACTGTAATATGCTCAAAAGAAACACCGATGATACGATGTTTTATCGTTGCACAACGGATGGACGTAGTATTGCAGATGATGGGAGAACATGAGATTTTGAGGCCTGGGCTGCGATTGTTTGATCCCTGCGGTGTAGCGAAAGGCGAAAGTGGCTGTCCTTCTTAATGAGGCTGGCCAAGGTGGCTACCACTAATGCGGAAGAGCAAGAAAATAAAGCAATGATAAGCCCAATCGATTGGGCAGGGGAGAAAAGCAATGGAGAGGCTGCGAGGTCATGCGGTCAGTCAAGAAGCTGCAGCCAGTGAAGAAACAGCTGGACAGAACAGATCTCACCGTATTCAAATGCTGACAAGCATCGTAAACCGAATCCTGATCCATACATTGACGTGGATGACAGAGCTGCAGTGAACTAGTCCAGACTGCAACAACACTGACTTTACAGTCAAGTAATCAAAGGACTTAAAGGTCAACTGACTAGATTGGAAACGCCACGCCCAGCTATGACGTCATCGAACGAAGAGATAGATTTCCGTGTCCTAACACAGTAACAGAACCGGATAAGTAGTGGTGCCAGAAATCTTGCACCCAGGAGTTAAGATCAAATTGAAACCTCCGCATCCCCGCGCCCTCCTTTTTCCCCGAAGGTAATATCACGCTTCTTTTCAGTCTTTTGCCCACCCCCCCATCCTATCCAACCTTTTCCTATTTTCACCTATGTACCATCATCTGGCTCTCTGTCTTTCTTTCTTTCTTCCTGTCTCTCTTAGTCCCTGAAGTTACATCATCCCCTTCCTCCACTTGAACCCATGGGCAGCGCCTTACCTTCGGGCCTTCTCCATCATCTCCTCCTGAGCCGGCTGCAGTATGTTCGCGCCCAAAACATGGTCTGCAGTCTGTACGATACGTAATTACATCGTGAACGAAGTTCGGTAGTCTAATCAAACCTGTGTATCTGTGTTCCTTCCCTTCCTTCCTTCCTCTCTCCCTCCCTCCCTCCCTCTCTCTCTGTGTGTCTGTCTGTCTGTCTCTCTCTCTCTCTCTCTCTCTCTCTCTCTCTCTCTCTCTCTCTCTCTCTCTCCCTCTTGCCCTTTCCATCTGATTCTTTCCGAATGACTAGGCCCTGGTTGCAGCCTAGGGCACGTAACGCTATTCTCATCAGATAACCATGAACTTACCATCATTGTGGCTGCGATATGGTAAAGGNATCATATATCCCTCTAACCATCCATCAACACATCCATCTATCCATCCATGGCTGGACAATGTTCCATTAGCTGTCCACAACAGAAACACTAGCCATTACCAAACAGTCAGCACTTCTCATGTGGAAGGTTAATGGATATAAAGGGGGTATTTTAACGTTTTGCACCAGCTGCAACCACGCAACTCAGGTCGGGTTTGGTTCAGGACGTGCCCAAAAGGCATGAGCCCAAGGGATACAGGCAGACACGTGACGTCACCTCGTCAGGACATTTTATGTCATCTCGTTCTGATTATACTGACGGGAAACGCCGAGACTGGTGTCGTTCAACGACAAAATACTGTAATATGCTCAAAAGAAACATCGATGATACGATGTTTTATCGTTGCACGACGGATGGACGTAGTATTGCAGATGGTGGGAGAAAATGAGATTTTGAGGCCTGGGCTGCGATTGTTTGATCCCTGCGGTGTAGCGAAAGGCGAAAGTGGCTGTCCTTCTTAATGAAGATGGCCAAGGTGGCTACCGCTAATGCGGAAGAGCAAGAAAATAAAGCAGTGATAAGCCCAATCGATTGGGGCGGGAGGAAAAGCAGTGGAGAGGCTGCGAAGTCATGCGGTCAGTCAAGAAGCTGCAGCCAATGAGGAAACAACTGGACAGAACAGATCTCACCGTATTCAAATGCTGACAAGCATCGTAAATCGAATCCTGATCCGTACATTGACGTGGATGACAGAGCTCCAGTGAACTAGTCCAGACTGCAACAACAACACTGACTTTACAGTCAAGTAATCAAAGGACTTAAAGGTCAACCGACTAGATTGGAAGCGTCATGCCCAATATGACGTCATCGAACGAAGAGATAGATTTCCGTGTCCTAACAGAACCGGATAAGTAGATTTCCGTGTCCTAACAGAACCGGATACGTAGATTTCCGTGTCCTAACAGAACCGGATAAGTAGATTTCCGTGTCCTAACAGAACCGCATAAGTAGTGGTGCCAGAAATCTTGCACCCAGGAGTTAAGATCAAGTTGAAACCTCTGCATCCCCGCGCGCCCTCCTTTTTCCCGAAGGTAATATCACGTTTCTTTTCAGTCTTTTGCCCCCCCCCCCCNCCCCCCCCCATCCTATCCAACTTTTCCCAATTTTCACCTATGTACCATCATCTGGCTCTCGTGTCTTTCTTTCTTTCTTCCTGTCTCTCTTCGTCCCTGAAGTTATATCATCCCCTTCCTCCACTCGAACCCATGGGCAGCGCCTTACCTTCGGGCCTTCTCCATCATCCCGCTCCTGAACCGGCTGCAGTATGTTCGCGCCCAAAACATGGTCTGCAGTCTGTACGATACGTAATTACATCATGAACGAAGTTCGGTAGTCTAATCAAACCTGTGTATCTGTGTCCCTTCCCTTCCTTCCTTCCTCTCTCCCTCCCTCCCTCCCTCTCTCTCTGTGTGTCTGTCTGTCTGTCTCTCTCTCTCTCTCTCTCTCTCTCTCTCTCTCTCTCTCGCTCTCTCTCTGTTGCCCTTTCCATCTGATTCTTTCCGAATGACTAGGCCCTGGCTGCAGCCTAGGGCACGTAACGCTATTCTCATCAGATAACCATGAACTTACCATCATTGTGGCTGCGATATGGTAAAGGAACACAAAAGCTTAATGATACCCTAACTAATGACCTGCTGTATAGGTAATGCCCCTTTCCAGGTTAATGGGCGGGGTTAAAAGGGGGGTGAGGGAGGGACATTAAGAGGACCAAGCTTACTTTAGACATGAAGAGCCACAGGGAGGGATAGACACTCCGGCGTCTCAAACTAACTTACTTTCTTCCTCGCCATTGTCTGTATTGCTGGGTCCGACAGACTAGGTTAATGAGTTTCTGTCGATGTGCCTTGGCTTTTCACACAAAGGACAAGCTTGATTTCAAATCAAGAAAGAGACATACAGTAGATCTCATCTCAGTGTAAATTTCTCTTCTCGCCACAGAGGTGCTGGATAATATCTTCAGGTTGAGTGGCTAATCTTTGCAGCTTGACCATTAGATTCACATATCATATTAAGAGGTGCGTTCTTATAGTCTCAAGCCAGTTGGTGAGTAACTTACAGACAATTCGTCCCCTCAGTCTAGAGATGATAATGTTGTTGTTGTTTTTTTCCATTGTTGGCAACATAAGGTTTTACACACCTTATCAACTTATCAAGGAGTCCCGTGCCAAAATATTTTCAACACGTATTGTTAAACTCTTCCTCCATGTGTTGACACAGAAAAATGCCCCAAGCCAAGACCAATTAGATTTTGAGAACTTAGGCAGTGAGGTTGCAAAAGCTAAATTGTAAAAGCTTCTTTGAGCCATTTAATAAAAATCTCTTCACTAACCACAGGAATTTTCCGAGATGGCCAAGACTAGTCTGCAGGTCTGGTGCCATCACTGTGCTCAAATTATATACTGTTTACGATGGAGATCCTTCGGTTAGATTTTTCACAATTTTAAATTACTTGAAAAGGGGTTAAAAATTTGGCCTTCTTTTGCAGATCACAGGTCCGCACAAATGAAATATGCTGAAGCCATTGGGAATCACTGCCTGCAACAATTATTTTTTTACAAACTCAAAACTGAATTTCACCACTTTTGCGGTGTGGTTTCATGTTATATGATTATTTCTACACNAAGAACATACCTTTGCAAGTCTTCGGATAACATCTGGGAACCCTTTCTTCATCCCTTGCCTCGTTGCTAATCCTGATTTTGTGCCTAACTCGAACTGCCTACCGTTATTTCAGTTTGACAAGAGGAACATAAATCGATCAGTTGATTGATTAATTGATCAACCAACTAAGCAAACAAGCAAACAAGCAACCATCAATTAGATGACTCCCTCAAAAAATGCCTCGCCTGTTGTTGGCCCTTGCGTACCTTCTTAGTGTCATCAGCATCTCACAAGAGACTGATTATCTTGTGGTGGAGACAGTTTATGGGCTGGTACGCGGCTCAAGAGATGGGGGAAGCAAGTCATTCAAGGGAATTCCTTATGCCAGACCACCAGTGGGGAAGTTACGGTGAGTCGATGGTTTGTTGTTGTTGTTCTCCTTCTTCTTCTCCTTTTTCTTCTTTTTCTTTTTTCTTCTTCTTCTTCTTCTTCTTCTTCTTCTTCTTCTTGCTTTGTGGATGTTGCTGTCATTGTTATTGCTGCTACTGATGCTGCTGCTGCTGTTGTTATAATACGGTTGATTCTGCTAAAATCGTTAGCCGGTTGACATTATTCACATAACAGAATACATTCTGTATGTTCTAGGCAAAAGAAATGCAGAATTCATGACTGCATTGTTCTGACATTCGCAACTTTTATCTATGCCTCCTAGGGCTTTCGAATTAAGCAAATTATCTAAATGAACAGCAGCTGTGACTTTTCTATCATTATCACATATCTCTGTCTATCTGTCTGTGTGTCTGTCTGTCTGTGTGTATTAGTGTGTGTGTGTGTGTGTGTGTGTGTGTGTGTGTGTGTGTGTGTGTGTGTTGTGTGTGTGTGTGTGTGTGTGTGTGTGTGTGTGTGAAGCTGCAGTGTTGTACTGTCTCCAAACAGGGCAGTTGCTCGGCTGGGGGGGACATTATATAATATAATGAACGAATACAATGTAATCTAATACACAAAGGACAGTAAGCACTCCGTCCTCGCCCTCCCCATACCCGAAGCCCCTGCAAAGGCATCGCTCATGAGTCTTTTCTTTTTTCTTCATCCCTTTTTTCTCCGTCTTTCTTTGGTATTTTCTGGTGTTATAATCATATTGCATGTCATGAATTAAGTAGTTGTGAATTTCATGATTGATTCCAGTTTGTATTGTGCGATATGATTGTATCGCCAGATAAATGCCATGTGCGCATGCCCAGTTTACCATAATCGTCCATAAGAGATCCAAACTTGAAAGCAGAAGCTCTCGATTAAGTCATGGGTTCTACACATCTTTTGTTGTATTTCCCGAGCACTTCCTTATAATCTGATCAGGAGACAAAAGTAATTTTGTGGAAAATAAATACGAAAATTCAAAAAGGACGTTTTTACTGACCACGTAAGGAAATTGATATACAGTGCCATAAAATGCTACATATCTCATTCATATTACAAACACAAAGAGCACTACACATCATACTTGTAAATACACAATATTACAAACAAAACACATTACAAAGTCATTGCTGGTCAACCGCAGTGCAGCGTCCTTGTCTCCCCAGCTCTAAAACCAGGTATACACTTAAATCTAAGTCGAGTGGGGAAAGGGGAGTGAAGTGTCTTTCCCAAGGACACCGTAACAATAGCTTTTGGAATAATTGTCTCCCATACATCTATTTCAGATGGCAACGTCCCCAGCCTCCTGACCCATGGACTTCAATATATGACGCCACAAAGGACCCGCCGGGCTGCCCGCAGGTTCATTGTAGCCCGCCGATAGCATGCCCACACAAGGTACAGTGAGGAGCTGTTTGATAGTACCGCTATTTTGATGAATAGAATAGAATAGAATAGAATAGAATAGAATAGAATAGAATAGAATAGAATAGAATAGTGTTATAAAACATAGCTGGGCTTATGGAGGTCTCTTTTACCGAATTAGGGAAAAAGAATGTATTCTGTTATACTTAATGTCTTTACTGTGGAATTACCATCACCCATGTTCTTGCAGAATTTATTGCGCTGGTAGGAATTACTGAGTCCTTTAGTTTCTGTATAGTAACAAATTTTATTCACGAAAGGTTTGAACCCACCGGATTTATATTAAAGACACGATACGGAAGGCCTCACTTAGGGCAGACTTCTCTCCCTTTGTATGATGACGTCAAAGTCGCGTCACTATGTTAAATACTATAAAGTTATAACACCGGACACTTTAGGCAGCTGGCTTAATTTTTTTTTTAAAAAGTATCCACGTTGCGGATTTTGTGGGTTGAACATAATATTCCAGCGACTGACGTTTCTAATCTGAATGCGGTGGGTTCAGACTATGACATTTTCACAAACTTTAAATATAAAATGATTAGCTGAGATGTCCTCGGCACTGCCGGGAAAGAGAAGGAGAAGGGAGGGGATAACCAAATATACACTGAATGTTTTGGTTGTAGAAGTGTCTATCCACCCCTTCNCTTTTTTTTCCACCTCACACCCCCCTCCACACGCTCCTCCCTTCGACTTAACAACAAAATAATGTACTGCCCGCCAATGAATATCACCACAAATGCAAATTTTGATGACGTCATCCGCTGACGACATTCTCTTTCGTTTCTGGACCGGGATTACCAATGGCCGTGGAAGGACCGGATTTTTTTTTTTTTTTTTGGTGAAATGTTATTTTGGCAAACAATGGAAACCTGTCATGTTGATTGATATATTTTTTTTTAGACCCTCACGCCAAATTTTAAGTTTGTAGCCGCGGTAGTTTGTCCAGAGTCGTGACACATCTGTTTCCAAATTGCCAAATATAAAATAGCTTTCTAGATAATCCAGTTTTGTAAAATTCTACTGTATTTTCGTCTCTTGCCAGTTCTCAGAGGATTGTCTGTACCTGAATATCTTCGCCCCTCTCCATGCTGATGATACATTCGGTTTGCCTGTAATGGTCTTCATACATGGTGGAAACTTCTATTACATGAGTGGATCGAGTCCAGTCTTCGATGGGCAGTTTCTTGTGGAGAAAGGAAACGTGGTCGTGGTCACGCTGAACTACAGACTTGGTATGACTATTGACTATTCATTCGAGTATTGCTACTGCTGCTGTTGCCGCTACTGCTGCTGCTGCTGCTATTTCTGCTGCTGCTGCTACTTCTGCTGCTACTACATTACTACTACTACTACTGCTACTACTACCACTGCTGCTACTACTATTACTATCACTACTACTACTACTACTACTACTACTACTACTACTACTACTAGCACTACTTCTACTATCACTACTACTACCACTGCTACTACTACTATCACTACTACTATTACTACTACTACTACTACTACTACTAGCATTACTTCTACTATCACTACTACTACCACTACTACTACTACTATCACTACTACTATTACTACTACTAGCACTACTTCTACTATCACTACTACTACCACTACTACTACTACTATCACTACTACTATTACTACTACTACTACTACTACTACGACTACTGCTGCTGCTACTACTACTACTACTACTACTGCTACTACTACTACTGTTACTACTGCACTACTACTACTACTACCACTACTATCACTACTGCTGCTGCTGCTGCTACTACTACTACTACTACTACTACTACTACTGCTACTACTACTACTGTTACTACTAGCACTTCTACTACTGCTATCACTACTACTACCACTACTACAACTACCACTACTGCTGCTGCTATCACTACTACTATTACTGTTACTACTACTACTATCACTACTGCTGCTGCTACTACTACTACTGCTATTATTACTACTACTACTACTGCTACTGCTGCTGCTGCTGCTGCTGCTGCTGCTGCTGCTGCTGCTGCTGCTGCTGCTGCAACAACAGTTGCACAAACCACTGCCTGTATTATTGCTATTACTACTACATTTACCTTGCTTCTCCTCGGGTAACCTGCATCATCTATGAAACCGATAGAATAAGGAAGCACATAATTGCTCCTCGTCATCCCAAGCCCTGGGTGAGTTTTCCAAGCCCAGAAACGTACAGAGGCAGACCAGAGGGTCATCTAGGGTACCAAAGCGGTTGTCAAACTGGCAGCCCCCCAACAGGTTTCCAAACAGGCGAATAAGTAGGGTACCGCGCTAAACCATAATAAGTATAGTTATAGAGGAAGAAGAAGAAATGTCTTTCTTTCCAGGAGCACTTGGGTTCCTGGTCACGGGACGAAGCGGAAATGACGCCCAAGGAAACTACGGCTTGCTCGACCAGATGCTGGCTTTGAAGTGGGTCAAGAACAACATCAAGGGTTTTGGAGGTGACCCAGACAAGGTGAAAGTCGTTCAGCAGAAATGTTGGTTTCAATAATCACTAGTTGTTGTTGTTTTTAATGGGCAGTAACCCATTCATAGGAGCTGTGTTGCATTTTCATTATTGCGTCTCTTCGACATGATAAACTGAAATTTTGAGACACAACCCCTCAGGAAGCGAAAATGCATTATTAGGGTAGCCTGGGTTAGCCACAGTCCACAGCTACGACAATTAATAATGGACAGAATGAGACTGGGTGAACAAGCACAGAGACAGGCAGGCAATCAAGCAGATAGGCAGACATTAAAGGGTACATAGACAGTCAGACAAGCAACCAATGGATAGATGGACAGACAGGCAGACTGTTAATGGATGTACAGACAGACAGACAAACAGTTACATGAATACATAGATAGACAGGCAGACAGCAAATTGGTATACACACAGCTAGGCAGACAGTTAAATGGATATAATATAGACAGACAAGCAGACAGCCAAAGAATACATAGACAGACAGGCACACAGCCAAAGAATACGTAGACAGACAGGCAGACAGCCACAGAATACATAGGCAGACTGACCGTCAGGCAAAATCACAGTTACTGTTTCTGTCGTAAAACTTTGATGTATATCTGCGTTCCTCCCTTAAAAAGTAGAATAAATGCACAGTAAATCACAAACGTACACACATACATGCAGATTAAGCCATGTCAAATTGTACAAGTATAATATTCCTTATTACTGACCATCTTCCTCCTCTATTCAGCAGGATCTATGACTGCCTCAAAAATAGCAAGAAATTAAGCAACGACATTTTTTTGGGTCACTTTTCAGGTTACCTTATTTGGAGAAAGCGCTGGCGCCTATTCTATCATTCAGCACATGACGTCAGCAGAAAGCTCCGCCTACTTCCGCGGTGCCATCCTTGAGAGCTGTCCCGCTAACATCCCTTTCAGGAACTACCGAGAGGCGTTGGTGCTGAGTGCGGTTTTAGCGACACAACTCAACTGTTCAGTAGGCGGTAAGATTGTCATTTTAGACCAGCTGGGTGGAAAGGGNTTGCCTCTTAGTGCGAAAAAAATTCCAAATTCGAGTCCTGTTTGTTTTCGGCAGAATTCTTCTTTCGGGGTTTTTTTTGCGGGGTTTAAAAGGCACCCTTTTATTGATGACGTAACATAGGTTTAAGCCTAAACGTTGATAGCCATAAATATGTTTGAAAGGGGCATTTAGATCTAAGACAAACAGTAACTCGTATTTGGATCTTTGGCAAGAAAAGTCACCCGTGTGGTAAAATGGTAGAAATTTGGAAGGAAGAGGTAAGGAGGCATCTTGTTGAGGTTGGGACTGCTCAGCCAGCCCAGATACTACGTTAAAAACTCAAATCATGGCCATAATCTTTTGGGTTTTTTTTCCTTTTCTCCATCTCCCATCTTTCCCAATATCTGGTAAGAAAATGTGAAAGAGAAGTGATAATAATTTAGAACTGAATGTCTTGAATGAAAAAAAATGAGACTATTATTAGCTGAATGTAGCATACGCTGCAAAAGGATTGTGGAGAATTTTGCCAGGGGTTTTAAGCACATACAATTTGTTAGAATAAGAGAAGACCCGGTTGGATTATACAGCAGTTCAACTGTTTTCTTAAAGGGACAGGGATAGATATTAGCTTCACAGTCTAAATAAGCCACATTATTTTTTCAACAACTTTAAACCGCGAACATTTTTCTTCCGCCTGACCATTTCCGAGAAAACACCGCTGGAATGTCGGGATACTCACCCAGCGTAAATCGCCATTATTCGTGCTGTTGACGTCGCAGAGCGAGAAAAGCTTGCAGGCGACTGGTGCAGATGCATGAGCAAATTGTCTGGACCAATCGTCTGCCAGCCTATGTCGTTGTTTTTTTTTTTTGACGTAACGCAGCACCAGTAACGTGGATATACAAGACTGTGAAGCAAATAATAATCACTGTCCCTTTAACACTCACTTTCAGACATGGCGTGTCTCCGGTCTAGATCTGCCGAGGAAGTGACGGAAGCCTCTTACAAGACGACGTCCGAATTTACATCTCTGAGGATTTTGGAACTCTTTCTACCATATGGACCTTATGTGGACGGGAATTTAGTCAAAGGTAGAGACTGATATTAATACTGTTGAAGCGGCGTGGTCGAATGGTTACGACATTGGATTCAAGATCCAAAGGTCGTGGGTTCGATTACCGATCATGGTCGTGTTATAAGTGCCTTGGGAAAGATTTCATCCGTAATCCTCAGTCCACCTTTCTGTAAAATGGGTACTTGGTTAAAGGCAATGAAAGAGAGTGTGATCAGCGTCTTCAAATGGCAACGAACGGTACTGCATATTCCCCAAGGAGTTGAGAAAGTCCTAGGGTGATCTGACCTGCTGGGGTAATGATAGTGTGAAGTTGCGTGAGCGAGCATTAGCCTGGATATGAGAGTTATAAACCGCATTATTATTATTATTATTGTTATTTCAATCCGTCTCTCTCATCATCGCCATCCTCATTTACACCAGCGTTGCCATCATCCACTGATCATCTACGTCACACTTATCTTTATTGTTGTCGTTGTCATGATTTCACAATCTCAAGTCCAACAGAAGGGCATCCGGGCTCACGATCTAGGCGTGGTTAGGGCTCCTTTGAGTGTAAGGAAATAATATGCATGGGTCTAGGCAGCTGAAACACTTGATTTATTTGCCAAGATGTTTAATTTCATTCTCTGAAGAGCTTCCGTTAGTTTCTTATCTCCTCACAACCTTGACAACATAACGAAGTCGGGAGCACATTGGATACCATAGCAATACCTACCACTACCATCACTGTTATCTATCTCAAATGATAATAATAATAATAAAAAAAAAGAAAAAAAAGGTTAGATGAATGGTTACAACACTCACAGCATCCTTATCATTATCGGTATCCTCGTCCACCATCAGTTATAATCCACCCGTTACTCCTTCCCCCCCCCCCCCCCC
>JAWQUT010000389.1:489224-501674 GCA_033807755.1 Ellobium chinense
GGCCTTCGACTTCAAACCATGAGCTTACGGTGTGAGAAATTGGGAGGGGGGGAGGGAGGAAAAAGGGAGAGGAGGTATTGCGTCTTCATCGGAGTGCCATTCAATTGACAGTAACTTTTACTACTACCATCCAGAACTGATTTAACTAATTGTTCAGGCCAGATGCAGTACATATCGACGCTTTCCGGCAACATTCCCGTAAGTGCCTCTATAGGATGTATGTGAGTTGCGAGATTGCTGCACCAAGGCTACGATAGATATTAACGACCCTTCGCTCGGTATTGACAGCGATAAAAATACTGTTATCGGCAAAACATTACGCCTCCGGAAATAGTTAATTGTGATATAAGCTAATTATCTGTCTATCCATCTATTAAATGATAATAATACATGGGACAGCCACAATAAAGGTTGCGAGTAAAGGGAGGCTGCAATTATCCAGTTAGTTTATTATTACCAAGAAATAAAACAATATAATAAGGCCTGAAGGCGGGTGTGTTTAAACGGCATTTGCGATAAAACGGATTACGCGTAAATGGAGTTAGTTGTAATAAAGGAGAAGCTGTTTTGGCGTGCGTAATGATCACCCATTACCAATCAGAACCATTGCCTGTTGTAAGTCAAGATAGGTGTAATCTCATGTGGTCGATGAAGATCGAACCTTAAAAAAAAAGTGTTGTTCGTTTACAGCCCCGGGCCGAACAGGGCATCTTTGTGGAGGTCGCCGCTGCCGGGCACGTACAACTAGGAGTGTGAGTGGCATTCTTCTCTGAGTGTGCAAAAGTGAGTATCAGTGTCATTTGGATTATAGTGGAACCCCTTGTGCACTGTGACTACCTTATCAAAGTTCTTGTGTTCTCCTTACGTAGGTTGGTATTTCAGAAAAAAAGTTGTATAGAAGAGTTTCTCCGTTTGATTTTTCAAGTGCCGATACCTTAGTCCCAGAATTGGAACGGTTGTGTTGCTCGTTTAAAAGACAGAACGTGCATTCAAACTAGAGAGAACACTATCTTAAAGTCTAACCCTATGGTCGACTTGGAAGCTTTGAGATAAGTTGTTTTAGACTGACCAGTTGGAAGTCGCCTTAAAAAGGTCATGTCATAATACGGTCATGAGAAAGTTGGATCGCGGGCGTGTTAAACATACACGTGTAATATGGAGGTTGAATATATTCTGTAGGACTGTGATAAAGAATGGCATTCGCTAATTCATCCCTGTCGACTTAAAAATGGTGGCGATATGTACAGGTAGTTGCCAGACTTTGTTTGACAGTACTGGCACGGAGCAGCTGGTCTGATGATAGAACTGACTGATGTGCTGCATCACATCACAGCATGTCACTATGTGGATTTGTCATGGAAATGCCAAAACTGACAGCGAACTGTTGTTCTTAGAAAAAGATTCCATCCATCCATCCATCCATCCATCCATCCATCCATCCATCCATCCATCCATCCCATCCATCCATCCATCCATCCATCCATCCATCCATCCACTTGACCGTCCACCCATTCACCCACCAATTCATCCATCCATCCATCCATCCATCCATCCATTTACTCTCTCTCTCTGTCTCTCTCTTGTAGACAATGTCTCGGTCACTTGTAGTCATCGCTTACCTTCTGAGCCTCATCGCCATTTTGCAAGGGACAGAACTCATAGTGGAGACAACTCATGGTCCAGTTCGAGGGTCAGCGAGTAGACTGACCAGAGCTTTCAAAGGAATCCCCTACGCCAGGCCACCTACGGGCTATCTCAGGTCAGACATCACGTTTACTAAGCTTAGAGAGTATATAAGGAGATCTCTTGCAAAATCTGCTAAGTCAAGATTTGCTGAAAAATGAGTTATTACCTTTGACTTTCCTATCAGGTATTCTACTCATCATTATTCATATTTTAGCAATCAAACCTCACTAGTCAATGTCAGCAGATCTCATGGCAGCAAAAACGAGGAACACTTGCAAAACCTGCTAAGTTTTCTTGGAAAACGCAACAAATCCTGTTGTCACCAGCAAATCTCAAGTGATATAGTAGGTTTTGCAAGTGACTTCCTCATATTGCCGCGAATGCGTTATTTTCAAACACAAGAGCTGTGAAAATGCACAGTTTTCAACAATACAGCTGTGAATGCATAATTTTCAAACAATGGAGCTGTGAAAATTGCAAAGTTTTCAAAAAGCACAGCGGGTGGAAACAATTAAGAACAGTATAGCGGTAAATGCTTAACTTTCAAACAATAAAATGGTGAATGCATACTTTTCAAAGAATGTAGCCACAGATGCATAATTTTCAAAAAAATACAGGAAGATTGCACAACTATAGATTGGGTGAATGCATGATGCATAAGTTTGAAAGAGTATGGCTGCGAATGCATTGAAGTTTTCAAATAGTTCAGCCATAAAAACGTAGTTTTCAAACAATCTCATAATCTCACTAGTAGTCCATTTGGACCAAGCATTTGATCTAGTAGTGGTGAAGATCAGGTGGAATAAGGAACTTGCTATGAATTCGTTATGTATTTTATAAGATTTGCTTTGCGGAGTGAATGATCTGGTATCTTGAACAAAATTACAGTTGTTTCCTCCAGTACTGAATGCTCTTTTTATCGTTCCTCCTAGTGACTAAAAACTGTATGCAAGAAAACATCTAATGAAACCAGTGACCGTATGCATAATCCATACGTTACTTAACGAATTACGTAATTACGTTAACAACAGTGAATACTATCAATGTTATGGGAGCTTCCGTGGATATCACAGTTCGTTAATTAACGTAAGGATTATGCATACGGCCATTACGGCTCTCCGGCTCTCTTTCTTACTGCTTGGACTGAAAGAAGGCACAGTGATGATTGAGGAAGACTTTCAAAAACTGATTGACACACCAAACAAAAACAATCATGAGACACAGGATATTGCAGACATCGAGGGGGCAGGGGGGCTACAGCGTTTTCGTTTGGGGTCACAGACCCCTGCCTCCATCTACGGCACTGGTTCAATCTTGAAATGCTACAGTGGAATATGATCGATGAATTGAAGAGCGTTTTTCCAAAACTCAGTAGTCTAAATGGACTTTCCTTGAAAAGGTGGTGTATTCAATCATGCATTTCTGTGTTAATTCATTCAAAATCAAATTAAGCTCAAAAGATGAACTCCTTCAAATGTTACGACATTTAAGAGCGAATAAAAATATTTTATGTATGAAGAGCAATTACCCAATTGTTATGTCCTTTTATTTCAAAAATATTCAGAATTTTGGAAAAACGCTCTTCATTTCTAGTTTTCCATCATCGTCACATAGATAGTCCACTATGGTAGTTGTTCCGTTTTTTTTTTCTTTCGTTTTACTTTAACCCGAAAAGTTTTTTGGCCTTCTCTAACGACAGCACCGACTCCATGACTTGTCTACGACTAAATGAACTGTATCATCTGTGCTGTCGTTAGAGATAGCCAAGTTTTTCATATTACGCCCCTCTCTTAAGTAAACTGAATCAGTCTTGAATAAACATAGCAAATACTTCGTCCCAAAAAACGAACACATACGTTTCATTTGCTTAGATCTCATTTAAATAATCAAGGTTAGAAGACGCTTCCTACTTAAGCCCAAGTAAGGTTATCCATCGAAGTTTAGAACTTTACAAAATGATTTGATAAGTTCTGTCTGAGCTGTGATATAATAACCTAGTTATGTTTAAGTCCTATCGGGCAAGCAGATAACATAAATTTGGCTTACTTCGCTCCAACGTGATTATGGACATCAAGCCCTTTACACTGCCTGAACTCGCGACTTGAAGATAGAGAGCAGATCATTCTGATGAATGAGGCTATAATTTGATTAATAAACGTGCAATTACATGTCACTGTATAAAAGTTTCTAGCAATGTTCCTTATAATCTAACAAGACTAACACCCCATTTTACAAATGGGCAGACAGGCAACGCACCAGCGGCGAAAGAATACCTAGCGCACCGAAAGAGCATCATAGACGAATGCATTAGACTCCGTGAAAAAGTTGGACGATTTGGCGAATCGGGCGGATTGAAAAGATCTATCGGAGATTGTATTTCGTTGCTATACACATTCTTTTTTTTTAAAGGGTAAAAAAAAATGAGAACCAATTTGTGTAGTTACTTTTTGTGTATTTTTCTACGAATTTAGGTGAAAACCGCATGTTTTTACGTTACGTAGTTCTCAAGAAATCTGTGACACAAATTTGGCAGAAGCGTTTTATTAATATAGATTGGGCCTGAGTCCAGTCTGCGGTCAGAGTTACACTGACTAAATATGGCAGATTACTTAGACTTGTAGTTGAGTTCAAAGAGCAAATAGGTGAATGTCATTCGATATGGTAATATCTGGGCACTAGTTTCAAAGTGTGGTCCCGACTATTTTATTTATGTATCGAATACATAACGCTTTAAAACAGAAATCGATACCCGAAATAAAACTGGTGTTGTTGGGTATTAATCTTGAGTGCAGGCATTTCTGTGTTTACAATAAGTAACATCCATTGTTAGATTAACACAATTTTTTTTTTGGGNGGGGGGGGGGGGGTGCATTAACTAGGTTTAAAGAAAAAGATATAGGGCCTAAACTTACGAAACAGAGATTTTGGCACTAGTATAAAATCAGCATTAATGCCAAAAAGAAAAACTAAACAACAAAGAGAAAACAAAAATAACTGCTGGAGCATTGTGTCATAATAAGTAAACTCTATTGGAAATACATTCTTCGTATGTTTTTGTTGAAGTCAGTCTAGACAATTCCCTGGTTCTCCTTCCCTTTTTGCTCATTCTATCTTATCTATGTTATATTAATAAAACACTTCAGCCAAAATTGTGTCACAGATTTCTTGAGAACTACGTAACGTTAAAACATGCGGTTTTCACCTAAATTCGTAGAAAAATACACAAGAAGTAACTGTACACATCAGTCCTCTTTATTTTTTTTACCCTGTTTTTAAAAAAAGAATGTGTATAGCAACGAAATACAATCTCCGATAGATCTTTTCAATCCGCCCGATTCACCAATCGTACAACTTTTTCACGGAGTCTAATGCATTCGTCTATGATGCCTATCGGTGCGCTAGGTATTCTTTCGCCGCTGGTGCGTTGCCTGTCTGCCCATTTGTAAAATGGGGTGTTAGTCTTGTTGNGGGCAAGCAGATAACATAAAATTTGGCTTACTTCGCTCCAACGTGATAGATATGGACATCAAGCCCTTTACACTGCCTGAACTCGCGACTTGAAGATAGAGAGCAGATCATCCTGATGAATGAGGCTATAATTTGATTAATAAACGTGCAATTACATGTCACTGTATAAAAGTTTCTAGCGATGTTCCTTATAAGCTTATTGGGTCTGAATCCAGTCTGCGGTCAGAGGCATGCGGCACTTACTAAATATGACAGATTACTTAGACTTGTAGTTGGGTTCAAAGAGCAGATAGGTGAATGTCATTCGATATGGGAATATCTCGGCACTAATGTGAAAGTGTGGTCCCGACTATTTTATTTATGTATCGAATACATAACGCTTTAAAACAGAAATCGATACCCGAAATGAAACTGATGTTGTTGGATATTATTCTGGAGTGCAGGCATTTCTGTGTTTACAGTGAGTAACATCCATTTTTAGATTAGACAAATTGGTTGGGGGGGGGGGGNGGGGGGGGGGGGCATTAACCAGGTTTTAAAAAAAATGATATAGTACCTAGATTTATGAAGCAGAGATTTTGGCACTAGTCTAGTATAAAACCAACATTAATGTCAAGAAGAAAAAATAAACAACAAAGAGAACACAAAAATAATTGCTGAAGAATTGTGTCATAATAAGTAAACTCTATTGGGAATATTATTCTTCGTATGTCTTTTTTCAAGTCAGTCTAGACAATTCCCATGGTTCTCCTTTCCTTTTTGCTCATTCTATCTTATTGTTCATAAATCAGCTGCTGATTTTTTTTTAAAACTGGTATCGACATTATTCAGTATATCCTTAAAATAGTCGGGACCACACTTCCACCCAAGTGCCACTATCTGAAAGTTGAACTTGTAATACATCCCGCACACGTTCACGGTGAGACCACTATCAAAACTTATTTTAGCTCTCCCTAATCTGATAGCGACGTTTCCTGTTCGTTTAACACACAAGTGTAAGTTACTTATGCTGCTTTTGTATACTCAGTAACAGTATCCACGTGCCTTCAGCGTGCATTTTTTTTTGACGTATCGTCTGTCTTCTCATAGGATCGACCAAGTTCAAATGACATGTAGTCAGCCTGGTCGTTATATGCGAAGACTTTTGTTATGCTATTTATTACTGAGTGTGAAAGTATGAGTATGGGAAAGTATATGGAGAAGTGGGGGGGGGNGGGGGGGGGGGGGGGGGGGGGGGAAGGGGAGAGAGGTCTATTGACAGGGTCGTCATCAAAGCTGTGATTTTTCGAAATGAGGGTCTCCTGATTTCGAGACAGCAAATGAAGGCCAGAAACAGGAATTCTGTGTATATCTGTATTAGAAATGAGAACATATATTTTGTTTCTCATAATGTTTTTCTTTGCCTGAGGTAACCTCTTTCCATTTCAAATAACTACATATCTCAGGTCAGAATAATGGTGCTGTTTTTTTTTCCCCTAAGTGAAAGTCCAGACATTTAACTTTGATTTCATACCAATAACTTAAGTAAGCCAAAAAGCGACTTAACAGTAGGTTCTATTCATTCCCAAAAATTGTAAAACAGATTACTTGGTGGGCGCACCTTCACACCATAAGTGCATTGGAATCTTTACACAAACTGCACACCAAAGTGCTGAATGGTGCATGTTTCTCCCTTAAATTGAGACAACTGTTATTTTCAATAGCAATTTGTTAAACATCAAATGTCAACCATGTCTCTTAGATATCTGTATGCATAAATCTACCAAGGCTCTTCTGGATTTTCTATCTTGACACATAATTATGAGGAATTAACATTACTCTCTGGTTCAGACTGAAGTAACTTTGTGTCTAGACAGAAACTCTAGAAAAGCTTTGGTAGGGTCATGAATAAAAGTATCTAAGCGCTATAGACCTTTCTTAATGAGCTAGGGTGATCACGTGATTCTCGAGCTATTTTTGGGGAGGAGACATTGGTAACTTCCGGTTTACCTTTGTTTCAATATAGTGGAAGAGAGAAATCTTCATCTGGCGATGAGACAGACATTTTCGGATATGGTTATATAGTGAAACTGCGCAACACAAGTTCGGGGAAGAGAAATATTATCAAAGAATTGCTCTATTGCCATGCCCTATGTCCTGAAACACTCATAAATTGATTTTAATAAGTTTAGCTCCACTCGGTAAAAACTATCTGGCAAGAAATTCATTTGCACCATGTGGCTGCAATTCCTATGTTGCCAGTTTGCCCTGTTTCATATCAATTCACCTGAAACAGTTTTCTGGGGTCCCTACTCATATTGGCACTTTACAGACACTTGAAAGCTTCATCGTAAGCAATATTGTGTAACGTAAGGTCATTGCATCGATCAGAGCTAGCCTCGCATCGCGAAGCACAACAGTTTCTAGCCATGTGTACTGGTCACCGGAAGTGAATCCGACGCCGTGCTTGCTCATGAATATTCCATGAGAAAGGTCTATGGGTAAAATCTGATGTCAAGCACCTGGTGCTGCTGCAAATGACAACTGTCCTAAAATCATCACCTGTAAGAGAGAAACATGAAGCATTCAGCACTTCGGTGTGCAATTTTGTATAGAAACTTTAATGCACTTATGGTGATAAGTTGCACACCATGTTATAAGTTGCACACCATATTATAAGTTACACACCATGTTATAAGTTACACACTGTGTTATAAGTTGCACACCATGTTATAAGTTACACACCATGTTATAAGTTGCACAACATGTTATAAGTTACACACCATATTATAAGTTACACACCATATTATAAGTAACACACCATGTTATAAGTTACACACCATATTATAAGTAACACACCATGTTATAAGTAACACACCATGTTATAAGTTACACACTGTGTTATAAGTTGCACACTATGTTATAAGTTACACACCATATTATAAGTTACACACTGTGTTATAAGTTGCACACTATGTTATAAGTTGCACACCATATTATACGTTACACACCATGTTATAAGTTACACACTGTGTTATAAGTTGCACACTATGTAATAAGTTGCACACCATGTTATAAGTTACACACCATATTATAAGTTTCACACCATGTTATAAGTTACACACTGTGTTATAAGTTGCACACTATGTTATAAGTTGCACACCATGTTATAAGTTACACACCATATTATAAGTTACACACTGTGTTATAAGTTGCACACTATGTTATAAGTTGCACACCATATTATAAGTTACACACTGTGTTATAAGTTGCACACCATATTATAAGTTACACACCATGTTAAAAGTTACACACCATGTTATAAGTTGCATACCATGTTATAAGTTACACACCATGTTGTAAGTTACACACCATGTTATAAGTTACACACCATGTTATAAGTTGCACACCATGTTATAAGTTGCACACCATGTTATCTGGCTTATAACCTCTGGGAAAGGATAGCAACTCCCCTTAAGCCTCATTTGGACCGGCTACAAGACCTGAGCCCATGGTGAATGTTATGCAGGAAACAGTGCTTGTCTTGGAGGCATCTGACACTGCAGTACAATACACATGTAACGCCCGTGTTGACCATAGGTGTAGTACAAGATAGAAAAAGAATACTTAGTAACAGAAGTGGAGAATGAGCGGACACAAACAAATCCTCACACACAAAGTAGAATAAAGGGCCCAAGAAGACAAATGCAAAGAGAAAATGGAAGAAGGTGAGAAAGTGATGTAGCGGGTATCGCATGTTGACCATGGGGTAATTCAAACTTCTCTTATGTTTTACATCCAGATGGCAGCCGCCACAACCCCCGGTGTCTTGGCATGAGACAATCTTAGATGCAGGCAATGACCCTCCAGGATGTCCACAGATCGGCTGCGATCCGCCCCTGGTGTGTCCCAAGAATGTAAGGGATTTTTTTTTTTTAATGGAAATTACCCCTCCTTGTTCACCTTTAATGTTGCGTACCACAGTCGAGAACTTGCGCATTAACGATGGGATCTCTTACCATTGTAAGAATTATATTAACTCTACATTCCGGATGTCACTAAGGGTGCATTCAGCACGGTGCACTAATGATGTTCTTGCCATAGTAAGAGGTCCCATCATTGAGGCGCATACTCTCAAATAATATTTTTTTGTGTTTTTTGTAAAAAGCATCACATACAACCTACAGTATTTAGGCGTATTACCACAATGAGATCTAATTCCTCATAAATTTGTAATGTCCTTAAATATATAACGCACTTTCAAATCAGCTGCTCATGTTAAAAGTGGCCCAAACTTCTGTCTGTATACAACATTTGCCACATGACCTAATTTATGAATTACGCCCATATAAGCCAACACATGTACCCCTTGTCCTAATTTTACATTCAGCTGTTGTAATGAAGAGGGTCATATCTGTAGGACGTAATCAAATAGTTTTTCATACATTATAGTCTACGAGCCATTTTCTGGTTTACTGGTAGTTTCAAGATCTCTTAACTGTCATCAAGAAATTCTACCACACGTAGACTAAATATAAAACTATCGCGCGTTTCAACCGTCTTGTCGTAACCAAAAAAGTTTACTTAATTTTCCACATACGGTTATTTTAATTGAACGGTAGTTCTGTATTTAAGTTCGTCTATCAATTTATTTTCTCCGATTACTATCATAAAATGAATATTCTATTATAGGTTATACTAGAAAAGCAACTTCTCTCATATATCACGCATCTTTCACACAACCATTAGTTTTATAATTAGTATATAATTCTCCATTTTTAGGTATGAAGATGTCAATGTTTTTTTTTCACTATTGGCTATATAAGGTTTCACACCCCTCATGAACTTATTCAGGGGTCACATGCCAAAATACTTCCCACACATATTGTTTAATTCGTTCTCCAACTTTTGACACTTAGACGACTGCCCCAAAACCAATTATATTTTGAAAACTTAGGCAGTGAATCAGGCTATCCAATATTTTAAACCGTTGCACACAGTAAACAGGGTAACCTTATCCACCTAGCAACAACCACAAAGTTTATGACTATACTTGACGTATCCTGAGACTACAGATGTCTAAGCCTTGGAAATTCAAATCCCACCCTTTCGCCTGTTTTTTAATTTTATCAGGACTATTTAAAATTGCACACCAAAATGCCAGGGACTGTTGGCATCTTCGTGCATATACGGTCACAATGATTAAAGGGTAGCACTGTATTTAAGTTCTCTTATCAATCTAATATCTCCTTCAGTATTCGGAAGACTGCCTCTACCTGAACGTCTTCGCCCCGCTTAACGCGAACAGCTCGTCTGGCTTACCCGTGATGGTGTACATCCACGGGGGCAACTTCTTCTGGATGAGCGGAGGGAGTCCCCTGTACAATGGAGAGGTGTATGTCCAAAGAGGGAACGTTGTACTAGTCAACATTAACTACAGACTGGGTGAGCGCTTGTTATAACAGAACTCGGTAATAGCGGGGTGGTGGGGATTTTCATACTTTTTTACCCGTTATAACCGGGTCCCGTTGTGAGGCAGATTAGATGAGTTTTATAGTGAAACTTTCTTCTTCAGTCACGATTTTCTCAGAATTTTTCTTTCATTGCATGGGATGTCGCCCTGCTACTTCAATTTCAGGTGAGAATAATGTGAGGTAAAAACTTTTTTTTTCACCCAATGAAAGCTGACCTACAAACATCAAACTTTCACGTTATAACAATAACTTGAGTTGGTTAGAAAGCGACTGTAACTTATTTAGGCTGGCTGCAATTCCAGGTACATCTGCCAGTCATATTTCTCGATATTTATGCCCATTAGTTTGAGTCTGAGTTCATCAAGTATTTTTGCTCCCACTTCCGGTATTTATTCGTGCACTGGATCGTAATGGTACTCGTCAACACATGCTTCGGATCAGGGTTGCCAGATTTGGCTCTTTCTGAGCCAAATACTCTTTTTTTCTTATTCGATTTGGCTCCGGCTCGAAAAGAAGTCTGGCAAGCCTGCTTGGAGTGTGGGCGAAAATAAACGGGCGGTTACAACGCCGCGCGTGATTACTCAATACCATAAACTCTACGGATTTGATGCATTGATTCTAGGTGCACTTGGATTCCTTGTCACCGGGATGGGCGAAGCCGATGCTCGTGGCAACTATGGTTTGATGGATCAGATCTACGCCTTGAAGTGGGTCAAGGACAACATAAAACAGTTCGGCGGAGATCCAGATAAGGTAAGGACATTTCTTTTATAATATGGGACTGGGTTGTAGCGGAGTGTTTGGACTTTCAAAACTTTTCCGTTATTGCCGTGGCCCGTTGTTTCCGAGCTGGGGTATGGAGACCAGAGAAGTGAGCTGAACACAGTGTTCTCATGATCCATAATGTGTAAACATGCAAACTTCATGTTGGCGATGCTATATGTATTTAATGTCAGTCTCTGATATAATGCGTGATAGCTGCAGGGTAGCTTGTAGACACTGACCGAGACTATATTAATTCATGCATCAGCAGTCATACCACCATATTCATGTTCGAAGCTGAGGCAGTTATACTGTAGCAGCCGGGTTTTCGGTCTTCGAATCCCGTTGTGAAAAGATTATTTCATCAATAATAAAGAGAAGAGGAAAAGGGGATTGAGACTCTGCAAAAGGTGCCCCGTTACAGCAGTGCTGTAACTGTGTCCATGACAAGGTTCCATTTCACTACGAATCTCAATAGGATTTAAGGGACGTGAATGCCACTAGATTTTAACCAGCCTAAATCTCGAGTCAGTCACTCTGTGTCTAATCTGCCTCCAGGTCACCTTATTTGGGCAGAGCGCAGGTGCGCAGTCGACCCTTCAGCATATGACGTCAGAGGATGCGTCTGCCCTCTTCCGGAGTGTCATCATTGAAAGTTCGCCCATCTCGCTGCCGTACAAGACATATGAAGAAGCCTTTGTGTTAGGAGGGCTCTTGGCCAAGCAACTGAACTGCACTGTCGCAGGTAAGAACTGAGCAAAGGGACGTGGAGATAAGAGAAGAAGAGAGACGGAGAAGATGAGCAGTTTTTCAGGAATGGCAAACCAAGAGACGGAAAATGAAACTGAAAAGATTTTTAAGGTCGAGATTGGATTGAGTGTTTGATTAAATTAATGATGAATGGCCGTATGGATGGACGGATGGATGGATGGATGGATGGATGGATGGATGGATGGATGGATGGATGGATGGATTTTCATTATGAGTAGACCAGGTTTCCAGCTGAGAGTAGTTTAGGTGGTCTTAAAGTATGAAGGAAAAAAAGGAAAACACTTATCATACACGCGCAGTACTTATAAAG
>JAWQUT010000389.1:529775-540370 GCA_033807755.1 Ellobium chinense
GAGTTTGAGCAGTCGGGAAATGTGTCACGGTCATGGGTGAACACGACCACACACGTAACGTTAGGGACCGATTCAAGCAGTAGGTATAAGTTAAGAATTAACTTGCTGTGAAATTAGCGTCCATGTGGTATAGTGGTTGCACGTTCAGATTGCAAACTGAGAGACCCTGGGTTCGATTCCCGGTAGGGACAGGAAATTTCCAGTCTGGTGACACACTTCCCTAAAATCAATGTCTATGTAACATCTGAAATATTATCAAACTAAGCTTACATTCCCCATCNCCAAATATGGCACGGATGTTTCTGTGCCCGGAGGTCCAAATTTGACCCCAAATGTTTCACCTATTAAATATTGAAATTGTTCAAAATCAATATTTTATATTATGTATTTTGGGTGGCATTTGAGGTGTGTATGTGAATTTTCAGAATTTTCCTACCAGTATTTCTATGCCTGGGCACTAGAGGGTTAAGTGAGTTGTTATTGATCTACACCCTACGATTCTGGCAATATAAAATTATTATTTTCTTCAGGAGCACTATGAAATAATTTGTACGCCACACAGGCAGAACGGAATTTGATTGGCAGTTAACCATTGTCTCCGGCAGTGTGCTCCCCAGACAAATGAAAATTTTATATAGACTAGTCAGAGTCGTAGGCTAATGATAGCTTACTAAACCATACAGGCCAGAAAAAACAACAAGACGCCAAATACAGACAACCATACATAGGCTGTAGGCCTGCATACATTAATAAAGTGACCCAAACAGTGATCAAACGGATACTCCTTTTATCACATCTTTACTCGTATCCTGCCTTTTCTAAGACGACAGCGCTGCGATCAAAGTTGGGAAGTTCTTTTAAGACGACAGCACTGCGATCAAAGTTGGGAAGTTCGACAGCACTGCGATCAAAGTTGGGAAGTTCTTTTTCGGTCTTTAACAATGACTTCTCTCGATCATGTATGAAGAGAAGGCATATTATATAATTTAAAGGACACCAAGCATTTTATTAATCACATCGTTAAGTTTGCATAATTTCAATGAACCTCTTATTTGAAAACCAGAATACATCATTGATTGCTCGCCTTTGCACATTTGAAAAAGTTCGAATGGCACTGTTCTCGACATTTGTCTTTCAGACATCCGGCTAACATCTTGTGCTTGTGTAGGTTTTCTTTTTTATTCTTTCCAAATCATCTCTCTCAAGAGTGGACGGAGAACGGCGATTTTTCCTTTCCCTCCCATTCAGCCTGGAACCTCCTGTTTGAAATCTGGGTTCTTCAACGGAAGATGGCTGTGCTTGGGTTAAACATTGTTGCTGCTGCCTAGGTTAAAGGTCAAATGCACTGTCTAGTTCACAGTGGAGGATATGGGACTCCAATCTGGTGCCGGATACTTCAATGGTTTGCACACTTTAAAATCTCAGTTCCGCTAAAAGAGGCTGGGCAAGATTAGTGAGCAGTTAGGAGGCGAAGGGTTGGACCATAATTGATTGTGCCCCTCCAAAAGAAAAGCCATTAAACTTTTGGGTAAAATTAGTAGTCAAGGGACATCACTCTCGAGTCACGTAGATTTCTACTCGCCATCTTGGTTGAACTTTGTTAACGGCTATGACATGTGCAGAGTTCGCAGACCAGCTGTCTTTACATCTATTTTATCATGTGTAATAGCATGCCACACCTTGCCTATAACTGTAAGTATTGACACATCAACTTTTGACGCGTTGTAGCGCTTTATAGGCCGCGGCTATTCTGATCTGACATCAAAAGTCAAATTAGAAATGCGCAAAACACAAGGACACCATGACCCACTTCCAATTTTCCAGCATCTGCCTTCAGTCTAGTCTGCCTAGACCATACATCTACTCCAGATTAGCTAATATTTTTACAGTGAGGTAGGGCCTTTACCTTGCATCACATGCATCATCATACTCGTGCAGTCGCATTGCAATAATTTGCAGTTTATTGAAACGAAACTGGAGATGACCTTGGACAAGTCATAAAGGTGAATGCAATTATGGTATCCATATTGAGCATATCTGGAGCACGAGATCTCGTCTAGACTAGATCTAAAGCTGAAGTCTGTTGTTATGATCAGGCTGTGAGGTAGATCTAGTGATATGGAGTCCCAAATGCAGGGATGTAAGTAAATATTTCCTATTTTATAGGAACTTTTATTATTTAATTCCTGGGTTTTTTGGTTTTTTTTGTAGAGTAAGGTCTGGTGTGCATCACCCCTTTAGCACTTACAGAGCCATATTTTCCTTAGTTTTGTATCAATTCTAAAACTTTAAGAACCTTCATCAGTTCATGAGCAGAAAAAATTAACACATCACCAGACACTAGTTTTGTCTTTGCATTATGAGTTTACTGGTTCACATGCATTGATTTTATGCATCCTGCTGGGTCAGGTCATTGCATCCAATGTCTGAAGGCGTCATGGTAGTTTGGTGACTGCCACCAGGGCAGGTGAGTGCGTTCATGTTAGCATGGTGACTGCCNACCCTCCCCATTTCTCTTCCTGAATAGTAGTCTATCACGGAGATGGTTATATTTGTTCTTAAACATTTCTAGACTCTAGTGAAAGTAGTTTAGATTCTATCTTAATGAGTAGTTATGATATAGCAAATTCAACAGGAACATTGTGGGGTATTGAGACACAAAAGGCTGTAAATTCCATGGGAAAGATTTCCGCATGCAACTACTAAAGAGGGATTATTTTGATGGGGCTGGTATAAAAAAGTGGGGCATGGTTTTTTGTGGGGGAAATAAAGAAAGAAAGAAAAAGGGCAAGTGAGCTTGCTTTTCAATATTGCATGCTTGCGGGCTTTCATGTTATGGCATATCATCATTATAACATAATGATACACATTTGAAATGGTCTGTGAATATCTGAAAGAGAAAAACACCATACATAATATTAGTACATGCACAATGTGGATTAGAACCTGTGACCTCCAAGTCCTCAGTCTCTGGTATAGCCGATATCACCAAATGACAAGTTGTAGGTGAGTGCAAGTTTGGTGGTCATATACTAAAATTGAAAAATACCGCCATATTAATGAGTGCACATGCTGTGCTTCATGAATTTAAATATGAAAACAGGTAAAAATATTTGTTACAGTCAGGATTTTATATCCTAAAAGTATTATCAGAACGCATGTTATTTACATCTTGAATTCCAGTGACCTCTCGCAGTAAGCGCAAGATATGCAAATTTTAAGGTAAAATATTACAAAACTTGGATCCCAGGTATATAAATGAAATAAAATACCATAATATCCAGGATTCCAAGCTATTTTCAAGGGAACATCAGTCGAGACGAGCGTAAAAATAGATTGGATCCACATAGGTACTTATAGTGCCTCCGCAAACGGACGCTCCCAAGGTCGCGTCCTTGTACAGTACTCCGTAAAATATCCATCATTGTTCCGGCCAGGGAACAATTGAAACTTTTGGGTCTTACCTCGTATTGAATGAGGTTGGCAAAATGGCGTCCCTGGAAGCAGCCGAATCACCAGTTCGCCTAATAAAATTGGATTTATTACAAAGATTTTGAACCAAGCACCTTTTTAGCTCAATTATAGTAAATATTGATTTGGACACCAAACCTCTAGAAATATATTTTGCATGTATGGGTGTTTTAGTTAAAATTTGGCTGTGTGTTGCATGCGGAAATCCTCCCAGTTCCATATTTCCACTGATTTTATTATGTATCAAGAATTACATCTAACCTGACACATAACAGAAAGATAAGATGATCCTTGAAAAGGAATCAATGAACATTCATGTACATACAAACATAAAAACAGATAAGACTAGATGTCTACAGATTCAAAAACAGTCACTGTGTGTGAAGAAAAGAAGCAAGAAGCTTTATTAAACTGTGGTTATTTTTCATTTACTATCAAACTTGTATGATTTATTAATTATTTGACTGTACTGATAAACTGTTCTTTACATGTTACTCTATGACCTATTATTGATAGATATATATACTGTTGAACTATTAAAATAGTCACAAATGCAATAGCTCACAAACCTACACTCAACATGCAGCCACTTGGTTCATACAACTACACCTGAGTCTTCTTGGTGCTAGAGGCGGAAATAATCTGTTATGATGTAAAACCTTTCTGCCCTAAAATTACGCAAAGAAGTAAACATTTATAATGAAAAACAAAGCTGTAAATATAGCATAAATTATGCAGTTGTGGGCATGCACTCCTCACAAATAAATTCGTATGTTTTCAGCTCCTCCATACTTCTCTCTTGAATACTTTCCACTTTGCTGCATTCCGCATGCCACCACCCGTCACACAACTCACACTGCACTCTTACATCCCATACAGAATGCACTCATTCCACCACACAAAAGATCTCCATCTATCTCACTGTCATCCTCTAATACCATGTCATCCATATCACTGTCACCACTCTCACTCTCACACCGTTTTGGCTGTTTTTTCCTCAAGGCCAATTCCTCCCTTTTCTGTTTTTAATTGCTTCTTTTTCTTCTCTCTTTTTCTTCCTCATTTCTTTGGCCTCTTTTCTTTTCAAAATTCCTTTTTCTTCTTCCCTTTTCTTTTTCTTTTCCCCTCTCTCTGCTTTTCTTACTTCTTGTAGCCTGACTGCAGCTTCCTTCTCCTCTTTCTTTTTTTTCAGAATACTAATGTATTCTCCACTAAGGGCCATAAGTATGGTTGCTTTCTTCTTCTCAAATACATTTTTGATCTTGAGAAGGTTGGAATTTTCAAAATGTCTTTGACATAATGTGCAGGAAGGGGGGTAGGGGGGGGCGGGGCGCAGAAACAAAGACAGTCACAGGAGGGGCAGGCACAGAAGACGAGGCAGTCTCAGACGGAGGGACAGTCGCAGAAGGAGGAGGAGTAGCAGATGGAGAGTCAGTCACAGAAGGAGAAGTAGTCGCCGATGGAGGGGCAGTCACAGAAAGAGGGGGAGTAGCAGAAGGAAAGAGAATAGCAGAGAGATGGGCACTCACTGAAGGAGGGATGGCCGCAGAGGGAGGGTCAGTCACAGAAGGAGGTGCAGTCACAGAAGGAGGGGCAATCACAGAAGGAGGAGCAGTCACAGAAGGAGGAATAGCAGAATCTGGACATTTACAAAATACATCCAAAGTTTCACAAAATGAAAAGTACCCCTCGTGAGTGTTGATATTGCCCAGTTTATAGTCATTAAGAAACTGGGATGTAGTGTCCTGTCCAGTATGAAAGATCTACTCTGAGAGCTTCTTCATGTCCCTAACTTTTGCCCAATGTAGAGGGAGAGGGGGAGGTGCAGAAAGATAGTCACAGGAGGAGCAGTCACAGAAGAAGAGGCAGTTGCAGATGGAAGGGCAGTCACAGAAGAAGAGGTTGCTGCCGATGGAAGGGCACCAAGCTCAGCTGGCATGGACGAAAGTGCCTGCGATACAGGAATAGGAGCTGCGGTGGCAAACATCAGGCTGGGCTTCAGCTTGTCTAAGTTGAGAACTTTCTCGGGATGGAAAGGAAATATGCCACTTGCGTTGAAGCCTTTGATTGCCATCTCAGTTGTTGCTGCTGCTCTCCAGGCTGGGTGTAAAACCTTAGCAAACGTGCAAAGATTTATGTTGTCGCCTGTTTCATAGAGATGGTCACATGCCACTTTCTCCCACAAGGGCTTTATGACCCCAAAAAAAGACCTGATCAGGTGGCCGTATCAGATGACATGCGTGTGCTTTGAGGCAGTACAGGATAATGCCATTCTCTTTACAAAGGGATAAGACCTCTATTAGAGCTGCATGTGAGGAGTGGCCATCTACCAACAGAACAACTGGTTTTTTCTTTCCTTCCGCAACAGGGATGAAAACATCACGAAGCCATGTTAGAAACACTGGTGCTCTGATCCATCCATTAGACGTGATCTGGAAATAAGCATCATGGAACCCATTCAGTAGATTTTCTGCAGGAAGACATTTGAAGGGATATATGATCAGCGGAGGGACATAGTGTCCTGAGGCAGATGAACAAGCCAGGACTGTAACCTGCAGAATTGAACCAAAAAATATGATTTTATGTACTGCATTCATTATATCATATTTATTGCTTGATTCAGGCTTTTCTTTTGTTTTAAAAATACAATGGACAAGTATGATGTTATCCCTTATGAAAGACAGAACTTTTGTTACTGCAAACACAATAATCTCTTTGATAATGTTCACATCAGTTAATTTGCTTCCTTGTTTTGTTTCTTATTTGACTTTCTCATACAGGATGAACCAGTACTAGATCATCACCTGCACCTTTTTATATTAATCAGAGTAAGATGTTGTAACTCTTAAAGTGATTAAATGATGATTTAAAATCATTGATGTTAATTGTTTGGCTTTAATCCATCAAGCTTGGTTACCTCATGCTTGGTGTTGCCTGTCACAGCATAGACATGTTTGCTTTCCTTTTCTGTGGCCACCTTCTTGGCTTTAGTACTGAGGCTGAAACCTGACTTGTCGGCATTGTAGAGTCTGCCTGGGGAATTCAGGAGACTCGGATCCTGTTCTTGAAGACACGTCTGGAAGTCGGTAAACCATTTGACCTGACCTTCCCTGGTCACCAAGGCCCTTTCTTTGCCAAGAGCCTGAGGTGTCCTCACTGCTAGCTCGGGAAGACACTTAAAGAAGTTTGACATCCAGAACTTTCCCGACCTGTTGTCCGTAAACTTCGTGTCTGCCTTCCTGACATCCAACAATCTCTTGACGGCATCTGTACTCACAAAATGGGAACATTATATACGTACAGTTCAATAACTGCATGAGGCTGAGACGTTGAGAACATTTAATCAGTGCAAAAGAGAACTAAATAAGATTAAGTTGCTTTAGGGTCCAATTCAGATGCAATCTGTGACTTTATACTCGACACATTTCTCTGTTCAACCAACTTCAAACTGTAAAGGAATCACATGCATTGGGGACTTTGAGACTGATATTAGAAAGTGAATTTGAGAATATCAAAAGACTATGCACCTTTAATTTCGTCACGGGTTCTGCCGAACCCCCTCATCCCCAGTTCCTTGATCCAGTTCACCAGTTCCTTTTCCTCATGCTCTGCCAAGACAAAAGTTGGTTGGGCAGTCACTGGACTCCTGCCCCACAGTTTGTCCCCTAGGGTGCCATAAGGGCCCTGATATATCTGGGAGGCTCTCCGGATGCATAAATAACCTCCTTGAACTTGTCGGATGGCATCCAACAATGCTGCCTGAGTAAATTTTTTGTTCTTCATGGAATAAACAAGGAATTCTGAAAAGGATGAGTGCAGAAAATTATAATATTTGTGCATAACAATTACAATTTGTGTGAAAATTTTGTCACCGCCTGTAGGGCAAAGTGAGGGATTATTATAATGCCATGAGGAGAATGGAAATTATGCAGAGGACATTATATCTGTACATCTAGGCAACAGCCAGAGGCTTGAATAGAATTCAGTGTGATAACATGTAGTATAAAGCCTACATGTAAAGGTCTAAATACACTTTGAATAGGATATTGATGCCTACATTTTAAACTACAAATACTTTATTGCAACCATTATACACACAAAAACAAAACATAACACAATATTAATAGAATCTAGATATCTACAGAGTATAAGATTTATTTATTATTTTTATTCTTGACTTTGATCAACAAAATTCTGTATATGAAGCACAGACGCACACACCAGCCCTTAACCCTAATAGTGGCAATCNCGTTCATTCATAAAGAGTGTGCAGCCTAATACCGTGGCTAGCGCGTTTCCGTTGCCTGGCAACAGCTTAGTCATGTAGTACATCCCACTAAGGAACTCTCTAACAAGACAGGAACATAAAACTCACCTCAGTTTATGCTCTTCTTTTCTTGTAAAAACAAACAGCAGGATAAGATTGAAGTATTCAATGTTGATATAAATACGCTTTAAAACCAAAGGCAAAACAAAATAAGATGTGTGGACACAGCGACCTCGCGGACGCATCACCCGATTTTACTCTAAATCTTTCCTATTTTCTAGGAGCTTTTAATTTTAATTCCTAGGTATTTTTCTTTTGTAGACTTGCCTTTTTCACACTTGTCTTTTTTCATACTTGTCTTTTAGACAAAGATTTGTCCTTTGCATTGTCATTAGAACTTCCTTCCTCCTGTTTTTTTTTTTAAAAAAAATTAAAGCTTTGCTGCCTTTTCTTGTTTGTAATCATTTGGTCTTTCAAACCATTATGTTGATACTTCAAACTTGCTTTTCACAGGTTGACAGGGTAAATGGCGATAGAAACTGAAGAGGAAGAGATGAGTTTTCAAAACTACTGAGTGAATCCATGCAGCCCATGCCTAAACCCCACATGGACAGACTGAGATTGTTTTCTGGAGCATTTAATGCTACAGTTTCCATCCTGGCTCTCTTTTCCTCTTCTCTACAAACTCATTGGCACAGGATTTAGATAGAATGTCAGGACTCAGGTAATGATACTGAGTAAGAACTTTTTAAAGTTCAGTGAATATCAGTGAATATTTCTAAGAAGTGCCGAGTATTTAAATAATTTTCTTCACATCCTCGCAAATTTTTTGTCTTCCCGTCTTATTTCCACTTCAAAAATAATAATGTAAAAGAAAATGTGTAACCCTCTTTTCTCCAGGGGACATTTTCTTATGCTTGTGCACCTGAGTTTACCACCCGAAAGACATAAAACATCTCTGGATTGTTTGTTTATTATTATGATTTTCTGCACATCTGATTTCACATCAGAAGACTCCCATTCATTTTGGCTTTTATATTTGTCGTACTTTGCTAGATATATTTATTGATTTTTATGACACATTTTTGGCTTTTCTCATCTTGGAGATGTTTCTAGGAAGTAGAATTCTTAGTATTTATATGTTTAATGTAGTATCAGTCCAGTGCTACAGCTTCAGTTTGTTGCACCTAGCTTGAGTGAAATCTGCAAGAAAATCCAAGAGTTGGCAGCAAGCTATTGTATAAATTATTGATATAAGCAGCTGGAAATGATCAGCTGAGCTGACCATGTTGTTGATGGCATACTTTTGTCTTTACCCACCAGCAGAACTGAAATCAACAGTGATGGTTTGATTCAAATTGCGTTTCTCGCAAACCATCAGAAAACGTTCTGCAGCACTTACCAATGAGATTCTTTGACCGACAACCATAGAGAGCTCTGGCACATCTATCAAGGAAAGCTGCTTAGACCTGTGGGCACTGACACTAAGAAGAGGATGTCTGCAGTCACAGCACACAGAAAAGATCATGTAGACCTACACAAGGAGCTGGCAGATGAGTATCATGTTTCTCTTAATCATCTTTTATTTTACCTCAAGTTCAGCAGTGGTCAGGATGCTGTGGCTATTTGATCTGGCAAGCATCTGTGTTCTTCCATACTGAAAAAGATTTTGTCTGACTGAAAACTGAAGACAGTCTGACCATGCCACTTGCATTGTCAAGTTCCTTTTATAGCCAAAACAAGTCTGAAAAAGGCTGGGGTTTTTTGCAGTTGCTTGGGGATTTTGAAATTTCTAATTCCAAGTCTTTCCATCTGGGTTAACTTAGGCTAATAAATTGCCTTTCCAAGTATTGATTCAATAATCTTGTCTGCTTTCTTTGCATATTTGCTTCATGTATTTCCACAGTCCTGGTTTTCCCTTTTGTTCTATCAAGATCAGTAACTACACTTTTCCTGTAGTTTATGTGGTCACCAATGAATGGTTTCTTTCTTGAATGGTAGTTATGAGCAGACATGGTAGTAACATGAGTTTTGAGGTACACATTGGTCTGCCAGATATTTGGTCTTCTATTGCCAAATTAAAATCATGTTTTATCTGTTAACAGTTTATATAAATCTGCTTGCTAATAGCTGTCTTAGGATTTACATTTGGCACGCTGCAAAGGCAACTTTCTTTAACCTAAGATCGGCCGTGGAATCCTTAAATAACATTACAAGGCTTCAGATTAGCTTCAATAGCAGTCACTTTCTACAACTTTGTGTATCACTTGAGATGTGACAGAAGGTGATCATGGTTAATTTAGACCAGTGGAGACAGTCATGTTTGACAGGTGGTTGAGATATTGAAGTTAATACTATATAAACAGTCACCTTGAAATTCTGCCCCTTTGGCAGGTGGTCACAATGTATAGCGACACTGAGACCAGACTTAGCTGAAATGTCCATCCTGTGTCACTCTACATGTCTTTTCAGTCCATCCCATCCTTGTGATCTTCTTAGACTTTGCCGCCATGATGAAGGCAACATTTGCGCAGCATTTCTTCATAATGTGAACATCTTATAGCAGTAAAAGGTGTTTTTATATTAAAAGGTGCCTAGGGGAAGGTATATTTAACTTAAGGGACATATTGCTGAAGAGGGTAGGAGGCAGAGAGCAGTGAAGGGGAGAAACAAAGGGATTAGAGAAAATGGACAGGCTATTAGAGGAGTTGGGATGGGGTATTAAGGTGGGAAATTGAGGACAGAAAATGGAAAGGCTAGACAATATTTATAAGGAGGAGGAAAGCATATGAGTAAATATGTAGTTTCTTTTCTTGACGCAGAAGGAGAATTTTGTGTGATGGGGGCGGGGGGGGCC